>JAAOMT010000659.1:768894-792055 GCA_016748015.1 Geosiphon pyriformis | reverse complement strand
GTAACATTCAAAAGTTTGCCAAAATTTGTAGAAATTTGCCGAAATAATTGATAGTTCACCGAAATATCTAATAGTTCGCAGAAATAACTTGTAGTTTGCTGAAATGTATCTTTAGTTCAGCAAAATTATAGAAAAGAGCAAAGTTCAAGTTCATGGAATAGTGTTACAACAAGTTGTATAAAAGAAGAGCTTCTCTCTTCAAGAAAATATATCTTACTTTAGATTTATCACTTAGAACTATTCCTATACACACAAAAAGAAATAAATATCAAATAATTCGAAAAACCAAATTCTTTAATTATTATACTTAGAAAATCCTCAAAACCCAACTAACGTTTTGAAATTGATTAGCTACCAATTTCAGTAAACTGTTAGTAATTCCAGGCCTGGATAGAAAACGTTTCTCTTGATAAAATCCCATTTCTTTTACATTTCTTTTATTTTTTTTTATTTTTTTATTATAATCATTAGAGTAGCCTACAGACGAGATTCCTGTAGAAGAGTTGACTTTTACAGTAAAGTAACTACACATTTTTAGTGAGCTTCCAGACGAGCAATTCTTGAGAAAGAGTTGACATTTACTACAACATAACTACACAAAGCAACTGGCACAAAATTGGCCATTCCACTTATAAGTCCAACAGTTCAAATTATAGGAGATAATTTGAAGATAAATTCAGTTACTGAAGGTTCAACTACTTTCTGGAAATGTGAATTCACAGCAAATCAACATCAACAACATTCAAGAAAAGAGACCCAAAAACCTCCGGTAACAATGTAGTAAATGTGGAATTCCAGGATTTCTCTCAGAGGAATTGCAGGATTCCAGAAATTTCAGGATTCCTCAATGAGGAATTGCAGGATTCCAAAATTCCAGGATTCCTGTTACAAAGAATTGAGGAATCTCAATTATGTATATATAGCAGTAGGATTAGAAACTGAAAAAACAGATCTCTCAAGTTTAGATTTAATCTAAGCAACTCTTCAAATCACAATCATCTAATAAATAACTATTTGTTATCTCAAATCTATTTCCACTATTAACACTTAACCACACTGGAACAATAGCTCTTGATCACAGCTATTGATAAAATACTAACTTGCAAATCACCTTAGCTTATTTCTTTTCTTTCTTTATTTTCTTGCTTTGATTTTATTGTTGTTTATTAACTCTATTGAGGATTAATGCATGGGGCACTAATGTCAGGATAAACGTGACTGGTAAAAGACCCAGGAATAAGGATAGAACACTCGATTGAGGATAGCTTACCAGGAGGAATACCGGCCACCAAGCTAAAAAAGAAATTGACAAAACTGCAGTTTCGGAAAACTATGGATAAAACTATTATCATTGAATCTTTGTCCATTATACAAAGAACTCAACCAAACCTTTTAGATACAAACTTTTCAGGCACAAACCTTCAGATTACTATCAACTGCAACTAGATTTGAGCATTAAGTTATAAGTTTTTTATTTAATCCAACAACAAAAATTGTCACCTGTAACAATACCAATAATTAAAAATAAATAAAATAATTATTATTATCTTAATTCTTCTCATATTGTTTATTTCCCTTTTCTTATTTTCAAATATCTAAATATCTTAAAATAAAAGATTATTTGTTAACATTTATTTATCTTTTTCTTGATTTATATAATTGTAATATTTAAAAATTATTAAATAAAACATGACTAAAGAATACATTTAATATCTAATATTAAATTTTAAAAGCATTAACATAAAGCATAAAATTATACCAGTATATTATTATTTGTTAACAATACAGATTATTTTTCTATCTTTAAATTTTTTAATTATTTTTTAAAAAGAATAGCAACTAAAATATTTTATAAGACTGATTTTACATATTGAATCTTTACTCATTTAATTTACTCTTTGAAGTTGAAATTCTTTTGATTTATTCTATTACTTTATAATTATGTTTTTTTTTGTTATCTATTAGCTTATTACTTCAACTTATAACAATATATAAAAAACATTTAAATAATACTTATTTTAAAATATCTTATTATTGTATTATAATAAAACTATATATTAAAAAAAAATTTAAAACTTTTACAATTATTAAAAACATTTTTATAATAATATTCTTGATAATAATTAAAAAAATTTTGTTTTTTCTGCTTTAATTAAAACCATAAATTTATAAAGCTAAAAAAAATCATATATTTAATTTATATAATTTATATTTATACAATAAATAAGCAAAATGTTTTTTATAGATTTTGTAATATTGTTAAATTTATAAATATAAATTATTTTAATTTTCAAATTAAGTAACCAATATTTTATATCAGGCATTTTATTTATTAAAAAATATACAAAATTGCACAGATTTTCATGAAATAAAATTTGAATCTTCCAGTTTAAAAGGAAAATTAAAAATTTATTGATTATGACTCACTTTCAGTATTCCTCAAACTTATGGTAAAACTAATGATTTTTGTTTCTAAAAGCCTTATCTAATTCCAAAGAAGGAATTATTTCTTGTACAGACGGAAACCACCTTTGTATTTTGGTGAAGGTTTGGTCCAAGGATATATTCCGTTCTTCCACATGTTTTCTTTGTTGCTCTTTTCCTCAGCTATACGTTTTTGATTTCTTTCTCTTCTCGAAAGAGGTCTTCTAGGAACTTGTGGGTGAATAACTATAGGCTCTGGCTCTTTCAGTCGTTTTTCTTCTCTTTCCTTATTCGACCTGAAATTAAAGTATTCGAGATCGCTTTGTTTGGCATATTCAAAACAATGGCGGCGTTCACTCAAGACAAATTTTATTCGTGCCATAGCTTTCACACACTAAACAAGAAGATTAGAGAGCGAGATCTCTAGACAGTAGCAAAATAATTAATCCCAATCACTTGAAAATCACCTTAAGATTTCTCTTTTGAAATGCTTCTGCCCAAAGATCTTCATATTTGTTAAATCGTTTTGCTTCTTGTTTCATGGTTGCGAGCAAATTACGCTCTTTCAACAAAATATACCAAAGTTTGTGCAGATCTTCAAAACCTTTCTTGCGAAGCTCAGCAGCACGCCATGAGCGCCCTTTCAGTAGCAAGCTATTAACATAAATGATCTAAAGCGAACCAACCAGTCGTATAGTACAATATTCCGGTTATCGAAACACAAACCAACTTTCAAATCCTCAAGACTCGCTAACGCTTTTTTTCCATCTATAAAGAATTCATACAAGCCTTTGACGCTTGCAGCATCTTTTTCTTCAAAAGCTTTTAGCTTACTTTCAGCCATAGTTTGAACAGCTCGGCGAAAAAAGGGTCTTGCTTTGCAGAACATACTCCTATGATATTTTAAGATAGTGGATGTTAAACCCGAGGAAAGAAGATTATTCATCTGGTTGCATAATTTCAAAAATACCAAAACTCTTAACACTAGTATTATAAAAATCAACATATAATAAAAATGTATTTTATTTAGTTATTTTTATTTATCTAACGAGTGCAGCCCAACACAATCAAAAATAAGCGTGGCTTACACGTGACCAGCTACTCGAGCAACACTACGCGTCTATAGTACTGTTACGGATTGGAATAACAAGCTAACGGATAGCAAGGGAGAACAGGATTGTAGGGTGATGAAAGGAATCAAAGGGAATTCAACTTCAAAGAGCAAATTGAATAAGTATGGATTCAATGTGTGAGATCAGTCTCATAAAATATCTCAGTTGCTATACTTTTCAAAAGATAACCAGGAATCTGAAAGTAGAAAGATAGTCTGTATTGTCAACAAATAATCACATATTGATATAATTCTATGTCTTACATTAGCATTCTTAGAATTCAATATCAGATATTAGATGTATTCTTCAGTCATGTTTTATTTAATAATCTTCAAATGCTACAATTACACATTTCAGAAAAAAGATAAAAAATAACCAACAAGTGATCTTTTATTTCAAGATGTTTGAATACTTGAAAATAAAAAAAGAGAATTTAGTAATAAGAAAAGGATTAAAATAAAAGTTGTTATTTTATTTATTTAATTTCCTTGATTTCTAACATGTTTTTTTTTAGTTAAGAGATTTATTGCTTATATAGTTATCAAAAGTGGTCAATGATTGGGTTAATAACTAGGTCAATAATTAAGTCAATAATCAGATTAACAATCAGATCATTGATCAAGTCAATAATTAGGTCAATAATTAAATCAATAGTTAGATTATTGATCAAGTCAATGATCATTATCTAAAAATAAGGTGGCTAATTATATAACATTAGTGGCTAATATATGTAATAACTAATAAAAAGTATGAGTTTCAACTGTAACAGTACTAACAACTTCTATGAGCCCACAAAAAATGTCTAAAACCAACTGCAAACCAACAGTAAAACCAAAGCTAAAAAGTCTGCTTTGAACAAAATCTTTCTTACAAACTAAATTTTTAAAGCTAAATACAACAAAACTATGAACATCAATTAAAACCAACTTATTATTAATAATTAAACTCTTCTTCTTATACTTAGCTCTTAGCTTAGAATTTAGCAACCAAAATATTCAATCTGTAATATACAGCCATATTATAAACAAGATTTACAATACACAAACCAGCTTTGACAGTATCTTTAAACACTAAAAATAACTTAGAAAACCAATTTTTGAAAACAAATTCTTAGCAATAATTATATAAACGTAATCATCAATAATAATAATATATAACAATTAAAAAATAAATAAGTTTACTAATAATCTATCAGTTAAAACAATTCATATTATGATTAGAAAAAATTTAAGATTAAAAACTGGATTGCTTAAAGATTTTTTTAGTTGTTATGTTTAAATATTGTTTTTTGGACTTGTAAGCTTTGAGCTGAGTTTTGGCTGATTTTTTATAGTATTTTGTTAGAATAAAAGTCAGTTTTGTAAACAATTTTCTTACTAAAATGGTTAAAGTGTTTTGGAATAATAAGCTTTTTTTAGCAAACAACTTGCTAAATGTTTTTCACAGTCCAAGCAAGTTTCTAATGTTTAATATTTTGAGAAAAACAGTTTACTATAAGATAGTAAGTTTTCTAAAATATTTTGGTATTGTTTTTAGTAACAAACTTTTAAAAAAGTATAATAAATTAATAACTTGAAAAACATTTTATTATTGAAAAAAGTTGGATTTAAAGGGTTTTGTTTCATTTTAATTTGTTGCAATATCCTGTTTTTTGAATGAATTAGATCTTGTAATTAGAAGTATAGTAGTTGTTTCTGGTTTAGTGTTTTATAATGTTTTGAATTTAGATAATTTTAAGTTAATAAAAAATCTTTTACATAGAATTTAAATTAATGTGTTTAATATATATATTAATAATTTGTAAAAAATTTGGGCTTATTTAAGATAACTGGTAAGACAGTTGTTTATTTTACAAATATGAATATAAGTTTTGGTGTTAAGATTTTTGAGATAGTGTTTTTTACTTTAACTAAACTGTAGACTGTTGTTTTGGCTTTGAATTATATATTTGTTTTCAATACTATGGTTTTATATTTGGACAATTAAAACACTTATTGATACTTACAATACAGAACTCAGTTTGTTTAAATTAGACTTTTACAACTAATGCTAAATAAAAAAGCATTATGTTATCAATTTAATAATATACAAAAATATAAGATAATTTGGTTAAAAATTAAAAATTATTCAGGTAATTTTGGTAATAATTAAGCTAATGAATTGGTTAAAACTGTCATTTGTTCTTTTTTGTTTCTTTTTATTGAAATTTTAGAAAGATATTTGATAACTAATGAGTTGGCAGTTTTTTGTAATATATATTACTTTATTCAAGATATCTACAAATTAATTATTTGTGTATATTAAAAAGAAAAATTTGACAAAAAAATTTTTGTCAGCTTTTTAATTTGTGATATTGTTACAGTTGAAACCCATAATTTTTATTAGTTATTACATGTATTAGTCACTGATGTTATATAATTAGCCACTCTATTTTTAGATAGTGATCATTGACCTGATCATTGACTTAATCATTAACCTAGTCGTTGACCTGGTTGTTGACTACTTTCAATAGCTATATAAGCGATGAGTCTCTTAGTTGTAGAAAATCATCTTTCAGACAAGAATCAAATAAATAAAAATAACAACTTTCATCTCAATCACTCTCTTATTGCTAATTTCCCTTTCCTTATCTTCAAGTATCCAAACATCTTAAGATAAAAGATTACTTGTTGGCCTTTTTCCTGTTTGAATAATTGTAGTATTTGAAGACTATTTGTATAAATGTGATTAAAGAACACAAGTTGATACCTGATATTGAATTCTAAGAGTGCTGACATGAAGGCATAGAATTAATACCAGCGGTGATCAATTGTTAACAGTACAGACTATCCCTCTACCTTCAAATTCCCCAGTTACCTTTGAAAAGAATAGCAACTGAGATATTTTATGAGACTGATCTCGCACATTGAATCCATACTCATTCAATTCGCTCTTTAAAGTTGAATTCCCCTTTGATTATTTCCATCACCTTACAATCCTGTTCTCCCTTGCTATCCATTAGCTTGTTACTCCAACATGTAACAATATTAATTGGGTTTAGACAGTTATGGTTTAGCATTCTAATTCTTATATGTTTGTTAACTTTACTAACAAATTATGATTAGTCTTAAAACCTATATAATAAAAACTATCTATAAAAAACTTCTAATAGTTATTATTACTCATAAAAATTAGAAATTATAATAGTAAATAAAATAATCAATCAAGAATAAGCAGACCAAGTTCTAGAGAACAATCAAGTTAATAATACCAATAAAGAAAATAAACTTAAACAAGTTAAAAATTTATTAGTATTGTTATAGGTTAGAGTAACAAGCTAATAGATAGTAAAGAAGAACAGAATTCTAGGGTAATGAAAAGAATCAAAAGAAATTCAACTTCAAAGAGCAAATTAAATAAGTATAGATTCAATATGTGAGATCAGTCTTATAAAATATCTCAGTTACTATACTTTTCAAAAGATAACCAGAAATCTGAAGATAGAGAGATAGTCTGTACTGTCAACAAATAATCACACACTGGTATAATTCTATGTCTTACATCAATGCTGTTACTGAAGGTTTTTGGTCTCTTTTCTTGAATGTTGTTAATGTTTGTCTGTTGCTAATTTCACGTTTTTTGGAAGCAGTTGAATCTCCAATAACTGAATTTATCTTCAAATTATCTTCTATAATTTGAACTACTAGACTTATAAGTAGAATGGCCAATTTTATGTCAGTTGCTTTGTGTTGTTACATTGTAGTAAATATCAACTCTTTTTCAGAAATTGCTTATCTGAAAGCTCACTAAGAATATGTAATTACTTTGCTGTAAAAGTTAACTCTTCTACAGAAATCTTATCTGTAGGCTACCCTAATGGTTATAATAATAAAAAAAGGAAAAATAAAAAAAATGTAAAAGAAATAAAATTTTGTCAAGAGAAACGTTTTCTATTTGGGCCTGGAATCACTAACAGATTACTGAAATTGGTAGCTAATTAATTTCAAAATGTTGTGTTAAGAAAATTTCAAGTATAAGAATTTAAAGAATTTGGTTTTTAAATGTTTAATTTTTATTTAAGCTGTGTAAAGGTAATTTGTTCTAATTAAGATATTTAAAATAAGATACTATGATAAGATACTATGAGAAGATATATTTTCTTAAAGAGAGAAGCTCTTCTTTTATACAATTTGTTGTAGTACTAGTCTTTAAACTTGTACTTTTCTCTTTGCTCTAATTTTGGCAAATTAAAGATACATTTCAGCAAACTACAAGTTATTTCTATAAACTATTGATTATTTCAGCCAATTTTCATTAATTTCGGCAAATTTTGACTATTTTAAATGATTTAAGGTATTGTGTAATTTGATCATCTTAATTTTTATGGTACAAATTAGGTTATTAATTGAATTATGATATTTAATAATTTGGCTAATTAATAAGTGATAATTGAAATGATAATAATATATACTAATTAATAATAAGAATTATGAGAATAATTTTGTGCTAATTAATAGCTAAAATTTTATTGGTAACAATGACTGCATCTTGAAGCATATTTGGATACATTAAACATACTCTTTATAATAAAACTATTGTGTAGTCTACAGATAAACTGGTTTAATATTTGTGCTTTGGTAAAATAATTAGCTTGAATTGCTTGTTGTTATCCAAGTAGAAAAACTGATCCAAAGTTATAAAGAAACATGACCAATATATAACATAACACAGAATAGCACACAATAATATTGGATAATACATTATAACTTAGATAACACAAGATAATACATTATAATATAAGATAATACAGAATAACATATAATAATACCAGATAACATATTATAACATAGTATAACTAGCAATAATATAGAAAAATAAAACAATAACAGAAATAACAAAGCAATCAGAAACAATTCTATAGAACAAAAAAAATGTATAAAAACAAGTAGCTGTAGAAGTTAGAAAAACATACAAAGAGAAAATTAGACTTTCAGGAGTCAATTAGACTTGCAAGTCATAATTATTAAATACTTTTTTTTTTAAGAATAGTTGCTATCAACTGAAATGGAATTATATCAATAAAATATCTCTTCAATTCTTCAAATCCATGTTATTATCCACTACTTAAACTGCTGGCACAATAGCTTTTGATCATAACTATTAACAGAACACTTATTTTTTATTTTATTTTATTTATTTTTTTATTTTTTTATTTTCTTTTGTTTTTTTTTATTTTCTTTTATTTTTTTTTATTTTTCTCTTGTGAAATGGCAATATAAGAAAATTGACTGTCTAGAAATAGACTTTGTAATAGCCTGGTAAAAGAGAAAGACTTTCCTTAAGTTTTGAATATTAATATTATCTTGTTAGCTTACCAGAAGGGCGAAAAAACAACACCAGACCTTAATGACTGCTGTTACAGGTGATTATTTGGGGTTTTAAAGCAAATAACAAACCCATAACTTGGTGCTAATTTGCTTAATGATGTTGGTAATATTTGAGAGTTTTGGTTATCTAAAAGTTTTAATGGAGTCCTTTGTATAATGAACAGAGATTCCAATATGGTTTTTTTTTAATGGTGTTTTAAGTATCAACCCACAGATTAAAGTAGTTGTTGTCTATCACTTCCTGAAATCACAATTCTGTCAATTTTTTTCTTAGCATGGTGGCCAGCAATCTCCTGGTAAACTATTCTTAAATCTGAGTGTCTATCCTTATTCTTGGGTTTTTTACCAGTACTATATTCTGATGTTAGTAACTCAGCACTTTAAGCTTTTTTAATAATTAGTAAACAACAGAAATAACCACAGAGAATAAAAGAAAAATAAAGAAAATAAAAGAATAAGTCAAGGCAATAAAAGTTAGTATTCTGTCAATAGCCATAATTAAAAGCTATTGTTCCAGCATAGTTAAGTATCAATTACTATCAACATAAAGTATTAATAGTGGGAAATAAATTAAGATAGTGAACAAATATTTATTAATATTTATAAATAAAAGAGTTGCTTAGATCAAATCTAAACTGAAAGATCTGTTTTTTCTACTTCTAATACTACCACTATATATACATAATTGAGATTTCTCAATTCCTTAATTCTTCACATCAGGAATCCTAGAATTCCTGGAATTCTGTAATTCTTTTTGAGAGGAATTCTGGAATTCTGAAATCCTGCAATTTCTCATATGAAAATCTTAAAATTCTTGGAATCTTGCAATTCCTTTAAGAGAAATTCTGAAATCTCACTTTTACTATAACTACTTTTAATTGGCTAATTTATATGCTACTATACTTTTTATATTTTATGAGTAACACTGCATTTGTTAGCTTGAAAAAAATAACTTATATTTTTAAAGAAGTTGCAATCAACAAAAACCAAACCTCTGTGCCTTATAACCAAAAAACTCTACAGGTAAATTTATAACAATCAAACAAATCTTCAGAGACTAATAACACTGACACAACAAACCAGTCTACCAAAAAAAAACCATTAAAAGCTTCCTAAAAACCCAAATCTTGAGCACCAAACATTACTATTTCTCTACTCCACCAAGTTTATCTGTAATATTATATTTAGTGCAGATTTTTATGGAAGCATCTCAAGTAAGTGGTAATGACTTTAGTTTTGCTTTGTTTAAGTATGGTAAAACTAGTTAATAATCTATTAATGCTGTTGTAATTATTAAAATATTGTAGAAATATAGTTTTAAATACATTGAAAATTTGTGGTTTGTTGACAAGATTTTAATACTATGAGTTGGCAGTATTCTGCAAAAAGTAGGGAATAACTTGAAAAGCTCTGACATTATCCCAATTATTGGCTGTAATTATCTTGGCAATGTTATTTAACTATGTTTGGGTATTATTTTCTTCACTGGTGAATTTTTCTAATTTGACAATTGATATGTATGCCATTGGTATAAGTTGTTATTATAAAAGTGGTTGTTATGATGAAATGATTAGTACAGCTGATAGTTAATTAATTAGATTTACTGGAGATAAGTTTTGGGAAACAATAGAGGCTGAATTTAGATTGTTTAAGTTTTGCTAGATTAGAATAATCAGAGTTTGAACTTTTGGGTTTTGATTATGAATTTTCTGATTATTGTCTTCCTTTTTCTCCAAATCAGTTCTTTTTCAAGAACTAGTGGCTTTGAAATCTGGTTAAAATGATAATAATCAAAGTTTTAATAGAATTGTTAGTTGTAATTTAAATTCTTTAAAAAAATTGCCATAGGTTTTTAATAATCTGGCTTTTTTTTTATTGCTTTAAAATGGTATTCTAAATAATAATGTTTTTGATGTGGTTGCTATTAATATTATTTAGATAGTACTTCTTAGAGTATAATGATATGATAAGTAAATAGATAAAACTATTTTTTGTTTTTTTTATATAGAGAGTTGTATTCTTTTTGGTATTTCTGTTGGTGTTTGTAATTTTTTTTTTATTTGTAAAGATAATAAAAAATTGCTATCTGATATGCTTCTTAATTTTTCTGTTAATTTTTGTAATTATTGGGACAAACAAATAATTTTGTGGAAGTATGATACTCTGAAATAATTTATTATAGAAATTGTTAAATGCTGCTTCTGAGTTTCTTTGGTCTTTCAAATAAGATTTAGCTTTTTCATTAACATAAAAGTTGAAAGTTGATTCTGCTGGCCAATAATTACTTGTCAATCCTAAGTAAGTTTGATAGTATTAGAATAAAGCTTTCACAAATTCCAAGTGGTTTGTTCCTATTTTTTCTAATTCTGTTACTGTTTTTGATGATTGTTATTAGTGCTGGTTTTTTGCTAGATTATATCTTACAGGGAGCACCAAATATTACAGATGATTATTTGGGGTGTTAATACAAATAAAAAACCTGTAACTTGATGTTTAATAGTTTGATAATAATAGTAATATCTAAAAATTTTTATAATCTGAAGGTTTTGGTTAAGTTCTTTATATAATAAACAGAAATTCAATAATTGTTTCAGTACTCTTCCAGAAGTTTATTTTATGAATATTTTTCTTTAGCATGGTGGCCAGTTTATTCTAACAGTTATGTCTTTCTGGTAAATTATTCTTAAATTTTTACTCTTATTTCCAAGTTTTTTATTAGACTATTCTTAACATTAAAATACTTAGCACTTAATCTTTTTAATTAGTTAGTAAAACAACAAAATGAAACAAAATAAAAATAAAAAAAAATAAAAAAAATAAAAAAAAATAAAAAATTAGTATTCTATTAATAGCCATAATTAAGAGTTATTAGTCTAATATAGCTAAGTGTTAGATTTTATCAATATAGAATGTTGATAAAGTGGAAACAATTTTAATATTCCTTAATCAAATAATAATAATATAGATTTAAGTAATAATTTATATTTTATTGATATGTAATTTGATTTTACTTTAAGTTATAAAAAAGCTATTTTTTAAAAAAAAAAATATGAAATAATTAATTGATTGAAATATTAATTCTGAATTGAATTCTTATTTTTCTGTTTCTAATATTCTTGTTATATATATTGTTATTCATAGAATATAGAAAATATAGTATTATTAGTCAGTAGATATTAGCCAATCAGATGTAGACATAGTAAATGTAAAATTCCAAGATTCTTTTCACAGAAATTGCAGGATTCCAGAAATTTCAGAATTCCCTGACAAGGAATTGCAGAATTCCAGAATTCCAAGATTCCTTTCATCAGGAATCGCAGGATTCCAGGAATTCCAGGATTCCTGTCACAAGGAATTGAGGAATTAAGGAATCTCAATTATGTATATATAGCAGTAGAATTAGAAGCTGAAAAGACAGATCTCTCAAGTTTAGATTTAATCTAAGCAACTCTCCAAATCACAATTATTTAATAAATAACTATTTGTTATCTCAAATCTATTTCCACTATCAACACTTCATGTTGATAGTAATTGACACTTAACTACACTGGAACAATAGCTCTTGATCACAGCTATTGATGGAATACTAACTTGTAAATCGCCTTGGCTTATTTCTTTTCTTTCTTTATTTTCTTTTCTTTTCTTTATTTTTTTGCTTTGATTTTATTGTTGTTTACTAACTCTATTGAGGATTAACACATGGGGCACTGACATCAGGATAACGTGACTGGTAAAAGACCCAGTAATAAGGGTAGAACATTCAATTAAGGATAGCTTACTAGGAGGAATACTGGCCACCAAGCTGAGAAAAAAATTGACAAAATTGCAGTTTCGGAAAGCTACAGATAAAACTATCATCATTGAATCTCTGTTCATTATACAAAAAACTCAACCAAACCCTTCAGATACAAACCCTTCAGGCACAAATCTTCAGATCACTATCAACTACAACTAGATTTGAGCACCAAGTTACAGATTTGTTATTTGATTCAACACTCCAAATAGTCACCTATAACATTTGGTGCTTCCTGTGAGGTATAATCCTATAGAGAATCAGCACCAACAACCCCAAACCAAAAGTGACAGAATTAGAAAATATAGGAGCAAACCATTTAGGATTCGCAAAATTCTTGTTTTAATAATACAGCCAACAATTAGGATTAAACAGTAATCATTACCCAGCCGAATCAGCCTTCAACTTTTACGTCAATAACAAAATCACTGAATGCTTAGGAAAAACAGTTAACATTGAAGCAGCAAGAGAAAACTTTTACACAGAATTATTCCAATATACCAACTTACCAAGGAACTATAGTTTTGCATCAATAATCAGAGAAATCAACCAAACTATTGAAAGGTACACTCAATAACAATTTTCTATCACCTATGCAGATAAAGGCAAAGGAAGGTTATAAACACCAGCAGTAACACCTAAAAGAATACAACTACTAACTTGGAAGAAACAAAAAATTGAATTCTCATTATATTCATCATATCATCACACATCTGAAAGCATCATTAATATAACATCAGCAAGTGCATTCACATCAAACATGATATCAACATTCAGATGATTTTCATTCCAAAGTAAACAAAGAAAAACAGATCTATTAGGACCATACGGTGAATATTTTGAAGGATTTAAATCATGATCACTAACACCATCAAGAATTCGATCACCATTGCCTCAACCAGACTTTGGAACCACTACTCTGTAGAAACTATCTGAAGAAAAAGAGAAAGAAGAATTGGAAGATCAAGAATTTACTTACCAAAACCTGATCCTTGAAAACCCAGAATTTGGAACCCTGAATGTTCAAACTCAGTGAAAAAATCCGGAAATCAAAACCCTAAATATTCAAGCACTGCAAAATCAAAACCCTAAAGTAATTAATCAGTACTTACTTCCAGTTATCGTCATCGATCAACCACCAGTCAAACCAATTGGTCAGCCCATTCAAACACTGAACCAACAAAATCAACAACCACCTCCAATACTGCCTCAACAACAACAACAACAAATGGCATATGCACTAATCGCGAAACTTGACTAATTCACCAGCGAAGAGGATAACACACAAGTTTGGCTAAATAATGTAGAAAAAGCCATCACAGCCAACGGATGGAATAATGCTAGAGCCATGCAAGCCATACCCTATTTTCTCAAGGATACAGCGGACTCATGGTATCAAAGCTTGGTTGACAAACCCCAAGATTTCAATGCCTTCAAACTAGAATTTTTGAGATACTTTAGCAATAACAACAGCATCAACAGATTAGTTAACACTTTCACTACAATTAAACAAGGAGAAACTGAAGCAGTTACCACATATCTGGGATATTTTTATAGAAATCTGTGACAAATCCAAGCAATTAATGCCAATTATTTCACAGCACCACAAATTCTCAATCAATTCATCTGTGGCCTGTGCAGTAGCATCCTGCAACACATATGCCCATTGCATCCAATTATTCTCTAGAACGCAGTTACATACTAGAGATTTTGAATCTGCCGAATTAGAAGTCAATCATGCTCACACCATGAACCTAGTAATGAATAGATCATCTGAATTGGATTCCAAATTGAAACAATTCAGTGATTCAATTAATCAGAAATTAGAGAGATACTTAGCTAACAATCATGCAATTTATCAACCATCACAATGATGTAATAATCCCGGAAATACGAATCGTTTCCAAAATCAGTCGTGTCTATCATCATCATTAACAGCACTTAATCAGCTATGGCAGCCAGAAACACATGTTTGCCATAACTGCAGTAAACAAGGACACATAAAAGCAGACTGCAGATTTTATAGCAACAATTCACGATTGGAAAATCAATATCAAAACCCCAATTGCAGATTTCAGACTCAGAATTGCTACCCAAATCAAGACCAATATCAAACCACTTACCTGCCAATAATGCAGCAACCAATCTATCAACTGCCAGTATATCAACCTCCAATTTATCAACCACAGCCACCAGTAATCTATCAGCCACAACCCCAAATAATTTATTAGCCCTAACAACCAATTCAAACACCACCCCAAAACCCCACTCAAATAACATTAGGAAACCCAAGACCTAGAAGCACTCAAAACTGGAGATTGGCGATAGTTGTTTATCAACTAATCCCCAGCTCCTCTCACCAACCATCAGGCTTTCGACAACAGAATCTAGGTACTGGTTCCATCCAAAACCCAAATTCCCAGAACTATTTAAGTCTTCTGGTTATCTCAGAAGATGCCCAACCCAATAAACTGGAAACCAACCTACAATTAACATTTACCAGCAATATCCTACCAGCCACTGTCACAGAAGACAAGTTACTTGCAGTCATATTTTCATTTAAAATTGAGGAAACATCAGAAGTTCCTTTGTTTAGTGAAACTGCTATTGAGGAAAAACTCATTACGGCAATGTACACCAATGCCAAAATTGATGGCCATTCCATCAAACTTATTCTTAATAGTGGGTCAACAGACAGCATTATCACACGACAACTTATGGACCAATTAGGTCACTGAGTTGATCATGCTGCTAGCACCAGAATCATAACAGCTGATGGAACAACCAAAACTTCTATTAGTGAGATTGATGATCTACCTATTGAAATCAACAGCATCACTGTACCAATCAAGATACTAGTAATAGAAGCAACCCAATACTAAGCTTTTGTTGGCAACAACTGGTTGTTCAAGACCAATGCAATGCTTAATTGGAACATGCAAGAACTTTAACTCAGCCAAAATGGCCAACACACGTGAGTACCAGCCACATGTGGCCATTTCAAACCTAACAACATCATGTCATCAATGCCGTTTATCGATTTCAAGAAGGAAAAACCAAAGCCTACTTGGGAGGTGTATCAAGTATTATGGGCCAATGTCGAGCACAATGAGCTACTGCCAATTCTAAACTGGGAAGAAAGGAACAATGTAAAGGGAAAAGGAACAGAAACAGAAAAACATACCTGGGAGACCACTATTGACGCCTGAAACAATGATGATAAAAGCAAAGCAATGCCAACCAGCTGGGAAAAAAAAGGGAAAGGAAAGGAGAAAGAAGAAGACTTATCTGAAAAAGCTGATGAAGCCACAAAAAAAATAACCAGTGGTTGAAAAAAAGAATACTTACATGAGCCAGTGAAGGAGCCACCTTATATTCTCTTAAGATATTAGGATTGTAAGAAGAAACTCTCTTCTATGGAAGCATAGATCATGCCAGACAAAGACTATTGAATACAAACCCACTACTACTGCAAACCATGCCATAGAGAATGCTATGGTTACCCAAAATGACAAGACAAGTGAGACAACAAACCATGTCTCACTTGCAGCAAACAGTTACTCGACGAAGGAATATGGAATGACATTCTTGGTCGAGAAGGAATGTATGACACTTCATGCCAATACACAATCCTTATCAGTGATTGGGTGAATCATAGTATGCCAATAACTGCTACTTGGCACTGAGCAATCTCTCGTCTGGACGGATACCCACATGACAAAGATGAGATCTGGTAGATGGTAAACACCAAAGTAGAAGGTGCTATGCCCAGTAAAATCTTGGAAATCAAAAACAATTCTCTAGAACCAGTCAACATTATTCTAGTCCCCAACCCAGATGCTTTCTTTGACATTAAAACCAACTCAGAAAACTTTTATGAACATTATCAAAATTTAGCACTGACCAAAGAGAAACAAAAAAAGTGATTAGTACAACTAAACACTTGATTATATGACCACTGTTTGATCCCATGTAACTTTCAGTATTGCAATGAGTGTAACTTTATTTACAATCCACCACCACGCATGATATACATGATCCCCAAAGAAGAAGAACCAATTGGCAGCTGCACATCGGAATCAAAATTGATTTTTAATTCCAATTCAAACTCTGACAAGGATGACGACAAAAACACCAGTTCTAACTCCGTTCAAAATGGCATTAATAATGACAATGATTCAAATTCAGATTTAAACTCCAATTTAAAATATGAACAATATATCACAATCCCTGACTTAACCAGAAAATTGGAACTAAAATGGTTTAGCAATAATAATGAAGATATCATGCCAGAATGCGTGCATAATACTGACACTGAGTTTGATCTGAGGTATCCAGGAAAAGATGCCATCAAATTGGAACCACATTCACACATCTGCATTGATTTGAAAATAGCACTGGAAATTCCACCAACAACAATAGTTCAATTAGCATCTAGGAGTAGTCTAGTGAAAAGGGGAATTAATATAAGAGGAGGAATAATTGATGCGGGATATATAAGAAATATCATTACTATGCTACAAAATGACTCAGAAAAGACCTATATAATAGAGCCCAACAAAAAGATAACACAGTCAATATTCCTGCCTCTGGTTAGAGTAGCTCAGTTAGTATTAATGGGAAAGAGGGAGGAATTAAGAATAACAGCAAAAGAAATACAGGGATTCAGATTGACAGATAAAGTAGATGTACCAGTTAATATGGCAGAAGAAAAAATTGTTGACCAAGAAGAAATTATCTCAATGGATCAAGCAATTTCTATTCTATCATATAGCCAGTACATGATAGAAATAAAGCGGAAAGTAAAAGAACAGAATCAGATTTTTAAAGCAAAACCAACTCTTTGCAAATCAGGAAAAATTGGACTCATCAATCTCCATATACCAGCCAAAGATTACAGCCACATCAAAATTCCCATCTACAATAACACAGGAAATGTCATAGTAATACCAACTGGAACCACTATTGGATACTTAAACACTGAAATAGAGGATCAACCACCAAGCACCATTCCAGATTTTTCACAGCTTTGTGAATATGTTGATATTACATCACAAACAATATATGGATGAAGTAAATGTTATTTGCTCCAACCAGAACAATTGGAACAAATGAACATAAAAAACTTAGATCTACTCCAACATATGCAACTTAAGATATTGCTCAACAATTTCAATGACATTTTTGCCAGCAAAAATGAGTTTGGCCAAATTGATATTATTCAGCATCAGATCAAGACTGAAGATACAATGCCAATCAAACAGCAAGCATACAGAGTACCACCAGCCAGCCATGAAATCATCCATCAAAAAATCAACCAAATGCTTGACAATGGGTTAATTCAGCCATTAATGAGCCCATGGTCATTACCAGTAGTACTCGTCTGTAAAAAGAATGGAAAAATCCAATTTTGTGTGGACTACAGAAAACTCAATAATGTAACTTGTGGAGACAGCTATCCAACTCCACAGATACAAGAACTATTTGATGCTTTTGGTGGAAACAAATGGTTCTCAATGTTAGACTTAGATAGTGGTTACTGGCAAGTAGCCATGAATCCAGCTGACAAAAAAAAAACAGCATTCACCACAAGAGAAGGAAACTTTGAGTTTGAAGTTATGCCATTTGGCTTAACCAACACTCTAGCTACATTCCAATGGCTAATGGAAATTGTGTACACCAGCTTATTGTGAAAATCAGTAGTTGTATACTTGGACAACACCAATGTATTCTCAAAAACATTTGATGATCATCTTCATCATCTTCAATAAGTGTTCGAAAGATTAAGAAGAGCAGGACTAAAGTTAAATGCAACAAAGTGCTTCTTCAACAAGACAGAACTAAAATTCTTGGGACACATAGTCAGCAAAGACAGCATCAAAATGGATCCAGAGAAAATAGAGATAGTAAAGAACTTTCCAGTGCTGACCAATATGACAGAACTGAAATCATTCTTGGGATTTACCAGCTACTATTGACATTTTATCAAGAACTTTTCCAAAATAGCATAGCCACTCAACCAACTGCAAACCAAGAATACAAAATATGAATGGACAGAAAGTCAACAAGAAGCTTTTGATATTCTGAAAAGAAAGCTTATTCAAGCTCCAGTATTGATCTATTCAGATCACAGCAAACCATTCATCATTACCACTAATGCATCCGGCCAAGCATTAGGAGTGGTACTATCTCAGAGAGGACCAGATGGCAAAGAACATCCAGTAGCATATGCCAGCAAAGGTTTAATACCAGCTGAAAAAAACTATAGAACACCAGAACAAGAACACTTAGCAATATACTAGGCAGTCATAAAATGGAAAGAATACTTAAGCCAGAAGTTTGAAGTGTACACAAATCACAAAGGATTAACATCACTTCAAAAACAAAAATTTGGAGATGGAAGACAGTCAAGATAGAAAATGGCACTTGCACCATATAATTATACTATACATTATAAAAAGAGAAAAAACAACAGAAATGCTGACAGTTTGTCGCGAATGAGACAAATTTAAGAACATTTCAACCCAAAAATATAACAAAACCAAAACAAGACTCACAAAAATATAACAAAAGATGAACACACAAAAATATCAACAACTTCAACATTATATTAATACTCAACAGTTCAAGGAGAAATTATCTCAACTGAAACAAAAGAGGATCAAACAACAATCCAAATATTTTATTACTTACCAAAATATACTTTATTGGAAAAATAGAAAAAATTCAGATCAGCCAACCAGAATAATTACAGAACCAGAAAAAGAGACAATACTGTTCAACATGCACTCAGATCCAACTGCAGGACATTTTCATAAAGAAGCAACCATAGAAAGAACCAGAAAAAGATACTATTGACCATTAATGTATCTAGACATCATACAATATATACAAAATTGTGATGCTTGTTAAAAAAAAGAAGGAACAAGACCCAGCAAACCATTAAGACCAATTAAAGTGGGACAACCATTTGACCACATTGGAATCAATTTAGTCAGACCATTGACAATTACCAGCAGAAGCAACAGATATATTGCAATAGCCATGAACTACCTTACAAAATGGCCAGAAGCAAAAACAATTCAAAGAGTGGATGCAGAATCTGTTGCCGAATTTGTCCATCAAGATTTGATTTGTCGACATGGATGTCCAAAAGAACTATTATCAGACCAAGGAACCCATTTTGTGAATAGAACATTAGCAGAACTAAGCCAAAGATTCAGAATTAAGAGACCATTATTATCACTATACCATCCACAAACCAATAGATTAGTTGAAAGATTTAATAGAACATTGTGTGAAGCAATAGCAAAACTCAGCCAAGAAAACCAGGACGAATGGGATTTGTTTATACCATCAGTATTATTGGCTTATCGGACAATAAAGCAAGACATCACACAAGCAACACTATTTGAATTAATATACAGTAGAACAGCAATATTACCAGTTGAGATAGAGATTACCACATATTCAACTAAACCAATAACAGAAGAGAATTTCTAAGAAACATTGTTAAGAAAAACATATGACTTAATAGAAACATTGGAAAACAAATGAAGAAGAGCAGCTGATAATATACAAAAGTCACAAGAGAAACAGAAAAAAAACATGATAATCAACTACTAAACAAACCAGTTGAATTCAGGATTGGAGACAAAGTACTCTTACATTGTACCAAAGCAGAAAAACAATGGAGTGGAAAATTTGACCTCAAATGGGATAGACCATTTCACATAGAAAAAATTCTAAGAAATAGAGCTTACAAATTAAGATTGAATAATAAAATCTTAACCAAAGCAGCACATGGAGATCAACTGAAACCATATCACCATATAGTATCATTATCCACCAATAATATTCCACAATTAGAAGTACAGAGAATACTAATCCAACCAGATGAGATTTCACAAGATTTGGAACCAATCATTATTATTAACAATAACACGTCCAATTGATTGACAAAAAAATATATAAGAACATGATTGACATGACAGAAGAGATCAAAAAAATGGAAATTACAGACAATATCCATTCACTAGCCCAACAAATTTTTCAATTAATCCAACACCAGAAGATGGAAATTACAATCAATTAACAAACCATTTGTTACAAAAATATGGCAAAGATACCACAACACAAAGCACAGAAAAGACTTGAAAATGTTGTTGACAAGATCATGACCAAGATAAAATTGGCCATAAAAGAATAACAAATATTCAGATTACACCAAAAACTTACCAGAAAAACTTGGACTTAGTGGACACAACAATTTCTGAAAAACTATTGTCATTTCCACTTGGAACAACACGTAAATATCCAGAATTTGTATATTGACAAAACAAAATAGTTATTCAACACAACAATATTGAGACAACTAGAACAATTTGTGAGAAAAAACAATTTAACCACACAAGCTCGAGCCATTTACCAACTATATATGGGATTTCAAGACTGACCAGAAATTTTACTCAACACAGCAATGGATATAGTTATGAGTAATCAATTGGGAAAAATAACCAATACCCAATTTGAAGAACTACAAACTAAAATAACACAAGTAATACTTGAAAAAGAAGTTCAAGAAATAATTCAAGAAGGGGAATTAAAGGAATTAGATTTTGATGGAGCTTAATATTAAAAGGAGAGAATAATGTTACTCATAAAATATAAGAAATATAGTATTATTAGTCAATAGATATTAGCCAATCAGATGTAGACATAGTAAATGTAGAATTCCAAGATTCCTCTCAGAGAAATTGCAGAATTCCAGAAATTTCAGGATTTCCTGACGAGGAATTGCAGGATTTCAGAATTCCAGGATTCCTCTTATCAGGAATCACAGGATTCCAGAAATTCCAAGATTCCTGTCACAAGGAATTGAGGAATTGAGGAATCTCAATTATGTATATATAGTAGTAGAATTAGAAGCTGAAAAGACAGATTTCAAGTTTAAATTTAATTTAAGCAACTCTCCAAATTACAATCATCTAATAAATAACTATTTGTTATCTCAAATCCATTTCCACTATCAACACTTCATGTTAATAGTAATCAATACTTAACCACACTGGAACAATAGCTCTTGATCACAGCTATTGACAGAATACTAACTTGCAAATTACCTTGGCTTATTTCTTTTCTTTCTTTATTTTCTTTTCTTTTCTTTATTTTTTTGCTTTGATTTTATTGTTGTTTACTAACTCTATTGAGAATTAACGCATGGAGCACTGATGTCAGGATAAATGTGACTGGTAAAAAACCCAGAAATAAGAGTAGAACACTCGATTGAGGATAGCTTACCAGGAAGAATACCGGCCACCAAGCTGAGAAAGAAATTGACAAAACTGCAGTTTTGGGAAGCTACAGATAAAACTATTACCATTGAATCTCTGTTCATTATACAAAGAACTCAACCAAACCCTTCAGATACAAACTTTTCAGACACAAACCTTCAGATCACTATTAACTGCAACTAGATTTGAGCACCAAGTTATGGGTTTGTTATTTGATTCAACACCCCAAATAGTCACCTGTAACAATATATAATTAATGTTATATAAGATTTCTTAGATTTTTTTAATTTTTTTAGCCAGAAATCTTGTAATTCCTTAAGAGGAATTCTAAAATTTCTGGAATTCTGTAATTCTTTAAAAAGAATTCTGAAATTTTTCTTTTATTATGCTTAATTCTAATTGGCGATTTTATATACTTATTAAAAATTCTTAAATTTCTATAAGTAACACCAATTTTCATTAATTTTAAACTTTATAATCTATTCAAAATTATTTAATTTGCGATTTATAAAAGTTGTTAACAAATTAAATATATTGTACTTTTCATTGCTATAAATTTTAAATTTTTATATTGCATTTATAAAGTTACAATTAAAAATAAATACTGTTGGAAATTTCACTTTTAATAATTTTTTTTGAATGATAATTGATAGATTTGCACATTTTGTAAAAAATTGGATCTCTTAAAAAATGTTATCTGAAAATTTTTGATACATTAATGCATATTTTTCAGTATTGAGATATAATAGATAATTATGTGTATTGTCAAGAATAGTAAAAGTTATTTTGCATGAGTTTCTAATGCAGGTAATATTGACATACCAATTACATTTTTGATGTTTTAATTTGATATTTTAATAATTTTAAACATTGATCTTTTTTTTGGTTTGTATTAGCTATTAAATTCACATCCAAAAGTGTGATGTTTAATATTGTCATTTGGATATTATTCTAATTTCTTTCAAATAATTTCAAATTTTTGTTGTTTATCATAAGTTTTTATAATTATATTGATATCTTTTTATATTTCAAAAACATAACTAGTACAAAGTCTTATAGCTAAATAAATATAAAAAAATCTGATGCTAAATATAACTGAAATTATAACCAAAAATTTATTTTTATTTATAGATACTTGATTACTTAATTGAAATAAGTCTTTATTAATGTGAT
>JAAOMT010000659.1:751738-768874 GCA_016748015.1 Geosiphon pyriformis | reverse complement strand
TAAAAGCAAACTGGTTATTTCTTTTTATCTTGTATTTACACTAAAATATTAATCTTAATATAATACATAATATATAGAGTCTTATATTTAAAATTACCAATATATTATTAATCACACTATTAATTGATATATTTAAGTAAATGTTATTTAAAATAGTTTAAAGAGTCAGACTTTGCATAATTTTGATGTGTTTTTATACTACAATATACAAATGACACATGTTAAATTTAAAAACCATGTAATGTGATATATGTAATTTATTTTTAACTAATAAAAATAATTAATATTACATAATTTTAAACAAATTAAAACGTTGATTATTGCGCCATATATGACACGTGTTACACGTGTCATATATGGCGCAGTGATCGACGAAACAAATAAAGTCATGTGTCACAATATTGAATCACGTGTTTTTTCGAGGTTGTTACAAATCTATTAATCCTAAAAATAAATAATACACATTATTATTACATGTTATTTTTTTAAAATTTAATAAATTTTTGATTCTATTTGAAACTATTTTCAAGGTTGTTTCATGTAACAAGTTGTTACAACTAGATTTATTTAAAATTAAAAAACATAAAAGATAAGTATATATAATTTTTTTTTTATTTATTACATTTTAACAATGTTACTCATAGAATATAGAAAATATAGTATTATTAGTCAGTAGATATTAGCCAATCAAATGTAGATGTAGTAAATGTGGAATTCCAGGATTCTTCTCAGAGAAATTGCAGGATTTCAGGAATTTCAGGATTTCTTGATGAGAGAATCGCAGGATTCCAGGAATTCCAGGATTCCTGTTACAAGAAATTGAGGAATTGAGAAATCTCAAATATGTATATATAGCAGTAGCATTAAAACAGAAAAAAAGAGATATAACAGAATCCTTAGCCTCGAAACACAATCCTCAATAAATAATTATTCCATACTACAAAACTTATTTCCATTATCAACATCTTATGTTGATAATAATCCATATCTAACCACACTAGAACAATAGCTCTTAATCACAGCTATTGACGGGATATTAACTTGCAAATTGTCTTGGCTTATTTCATTTTTCATTTATTTTCTTTTATCTTTTCATTATTTTCTTTGTTGTCTACTAACTTGATTAAAAGAATTACTCTTGGAGGACTTATGGAGAAATAAAACTTACTTAACAATACTTACTCTTAGAGAACTTATGAAGGAATAAACTTGCTTAAACAATACTTATTCTTGGAGGACTTATGGAGGAACTGACATCAGGAAACAGCACTAGTATATACTTATGAAGAATATTGTACCAGAAAAATTATCAACCATTAAACTGAGCAAGCAATCAACGAAACTACAGTTTCAAGAAACTACTGATAGACTGTTACTATTGAATTTCTGTTCATTATACAAAGAACTCAATTGGAAAACCTTCAGATAAAATACCTTCAGATTATCATCGTCACTAATCACTTTGAGCACCAAATTATAGATTTGTTATTTACCTGACACCCCAAAGAATCACCTGTAATATTTGGTGCTCTTTGTAAGATATAATCCTACAGAGAACCAGCATTAACACAAACCTAAACATGGCAGAATCAGAAATTATAGGAGCCAACCACTTAGGATTCACAAAATCCTTGTTTCAACAATACAGCCAACTATTAGGATTAAACAATAATCACTACCCAGCTGAATCAGCCTTCAACTATTATGTCAACAATAAAATCACAGACTGTTTAGGAGGAACTGTTAATATCGAGTCAGCAAGAAAAAATTTCTATACAGAGTTATTTCAACACACCAGCTTACCAAGAAATCACAGTTTCGCCCCAATCATCAGGGAAATTAATTAAACTATTGAAAGATACACACAACAACAATTTTCTATTATCTACGCAGACAAAGGTAAAGGAAGAATACAAACACCAGCAGCAACACCAAAAGAAATACAGTTACCTAGTTGGAAGAAACACAAAGTAGAATCACCAACTGCTCCATCATATCACTACACACCTGGAAGCACTATTAACATTTTATTAGCAGATGCGTCCACATTAAACATGACATCAACATTTAGAAGATTTTAGTTTCAAAGCAAACAACAGAAAGAAGACTTACTAGGACCATATGGAGTGTATTTTGAAGGATTTAAATCACAATCCCCAATGCCATCAGGAATTCAATCACCAATATCCCAACCAGATTTTGGAGCCACTACTCTGTAGAAATTATCAGAGGAAGAAGAAAAAGGAAGTGAAAATCAAGGATTTACTTACCAAAACCCAATCTCAGAAAACTCAGAATTCGAACCTCTGAATTTTTAAACCCCGATAAACCCAAATTTAGAAAATCCAGAAAATGCCACTCTGAATATTCAAACACCACAAAACCCTAAACAAATTAATCAGAATAACTTATCTTTGAATATTGTCATTAATCAACCACCAATTGATTCAATAGCCAAATCTATATACCAACTTATCCAACAGCTGCATTAACCAAATCAACAGCCTCTTCAACAATCTGCCCAACAGCCACTTTAACCACCACAACAACAACTTCAACAACCTGTGCAGCAACAAATAACATATGCACCTATAGCCAAACTTGAAAAATTTACTGGCAATGAAGACAAAGCACAAACATGGATAAATGACATTGCTAAAGCAATTGTCGCCAATAATTGGGATGACGCCAGAGCCTTTCAAGTGATCCCCTATTTTCTTCAGGATACCGCAGATGCATGGTATCAGAGTTTAGTTGCCCCACCACAGACATTTTAGCAGTTTAAAACCGAGTTTTTAAGATATTTCAGCAATAATAATAGCATCAACAGATTAGCCAACACCTTCAACACCATCAAACAAAAAGACACTGAAGCAGTCACCACTTATCTGGAATGCTTTTATAAAAATCTATATCAGATTCAGGCCATTGAAGCTAATTACTTCACAGTGCCACAAATTTTAAATCAGTTTATCAGAGGGTTGCACAGCAGCATTCTTCAACAGGTATGCCCAATGCACCCAGTTGACCTACCAATTGCAGTCACACATGCCAGAGATTTTGAAACTACAGAACTCGAGGCTAATCACACTCAAGCCATTAATCTAGTGATGAATGGATCATCTGAATTGGACTCCAAATTGAAACAATTCAGTGATTCAATTAATCAGAAATTAGAAGGATACTTAGCTGACAATCATGCAATTTATCAACCACCTCAATGATGCAGCAATCCAGGAAACTACAACTGTTCTCAAAATCAAGTGCATCTCTCAACATTAGCCACTCAGCAGTGGCAGCCAGAGATGCGTGTCTGTCACAACTGTGGTAAACAAGGGCACATCAGAGCAAACTGCAATGCTTATAACCATCCACGATTGGGAAATCAATATAAAAACCCCAATTACCAATTTTAAACTCTGAGATATCAACAAAATCAGGAACAATATCAATCTGCTTACCTGCCAGTAACACAACCAATGTATTAAACATATACACCAGTATATCAATCTCCAATTTATCAACTGCAGCCACAAGTAATATATCAACTGCAATTACAAATCATCTATCAACCCCAATCAATTCAAACACCACTCCAGAACCCAGCTCAAATGACATCAGGCAACTTTTGATCCAGAGTCACTCAAAACTGGAGATCAGTGATAGTTGTTTACTAACTGATCCCCAGTTCATTAAACCCATAATCAGAACCATGCCCATGGAATTTGGATACCAGTCACATCCAAAACCCAAATTCCCAATACTATTTAAGTCTTCTGGTTATCTCAGAAGATGCCACATCCAACAACATGGAATCCAATCAACAATTACCAACACAATTCCACCAGCAACCATCTTCAATAATGAATCTCTAGCAGCTATTTTTTCTTTCAAACTTGAAGAAAACATATCAATACCATTATTTAGTGGAGCCACCCTCAAAGAGAAACCCATCACAGCGATGTACACAAATACCAGAGTTGATGGTCACTCCATCAAACTCATCCTAGATAGTGAATCAGCTGGCAGCATTATTACAAGACAGCTTATGGACCAATTAGGTTGCCGAGTTGATTGCACTACCAGTACATGCATTATCACTGCTGATGGCGCCACCAAAACACCTATTGGTAAGATTGATGATTTTCCATTTGAAATCAATAGTCTCATCACACCGATTAAAGTATTGGTAATGGAAGCCACTCAGTATCAAGCTTTAGTTGGGAATGACTGGCTATCTAAAACCAATGCTGTATTTGACTGGATGACACAGGAGCTCTAGCTCAGCTGGAATGGCCAACATGTTCAAGCACTGGTCATGTGTGGTCATTTCAAAGTTCCTTTAAGAAAGGAACCATTAATTGAGCTGGAGAAAGAAGAAGAGAAGCCTACCTGAAAAGCATACCAAGTTTTCTGGACTGAAAACAACCACAATGAACTACTGTCCATACTCTCCTAGGATGACAAAAGAAAAAAAAAAAAGGAAGAAGAACTTACCTGGGAAACAAATCAGGGATCTTGGAGTGATAACAGCCAAAGCAAACCAACCACAGAATGGACTTGGGAAAAGAAAAGAAAAGGGAAGGAACAAGAAAAAGAGCCAGCACAATCTATTATCTCTACATATGTCTCATATTTTACACAACCTCAGACCACCTACCATCGACCTAAACTCAAATGCACCACCTGTGGCAAGAAATTGTCGGCAATAGGTGCATGTTGTGACAACAATGAAAACTGGCAGACAGCAACACAATACTATTGTCACCCATGTGTCATTAAACATGATGGCTGACCACCAAAAATAGGAAAATGGGACAATACACCATGCCTAGCATGTGAAAAAATGCTTCTGGATGAAGAAATGTGGAATGACATTCCAGGACAAGGAGAAACATATGATGAAACATGCCAGTACACAATCCTAATAAATGATTGAGTACGAAAAGAGACCTCAATTAACAATGCATGGAAATGAGCCTTAAAACGTTTGGAAGACTACCCACATGATGAACATGAGATCTGGAGAATGGCATATGCAATGGCAGAAAGAGCTACAGCTACCGAGTTGCAAGAAATCAAAACCAATCTGTTATCCCTTCTGGAGCCAGAATATGTTGCAACATTCAACATTTTTGGCAACATTGAAGATAATCCCGAGGAATTTCATGAGCACTACCAATGACTAGCATCCACAAAAGAAGAACAAGAAGAGCAGTTAGCACAGCTAAACACTCAATTATGTGACCATTGTTTGATCCCATGTGACTATTAATATTGTAATGAGTGTGACCTCATTTACAATCCACCACCATGTATGATCTACATAATCCCAGAGGAAATCGAACCAATCAACAACTGTGCATCAGAATCAGAATCAATCTGCAATTCCAATTCAAACTCCAACAATGACGACAACAAAAACACCAGTTCCAGCTCCATTCAATATGGCAATAACAACGATACTGATTCCAACTCAGATTTAAACTCTGATACAAAATACGAACAATATATTGCAATCCCTAACCTCACCAGGAAATTAGAACTAAAATGGTTCAGCAATAATGATGAGGGTATCATACCTGAATGTGTGCATGATACTGATGTCAGGTTTGATCTGAGGTATCCAGAAAAAGAAGCCATCAAATTGGAACCACATTTGCGCACCTGCATTGATCTGAAAATAGCACTGGAAATTCCAGCAACAACAATGGTCCAATTAGCATCTAGAAATAGTTTAGCAAAAAGAGAGATAAACATCAGAGGAGGAATAATTGATGCAGGATATGTGGGAAATATTATTGCCATACTACAAAATGACTCTGAAAAGGCCTATATAATAGAGCCCAATGAGAAGATAGCACAGACAATATTTCTACTTCTGATTAAGATAGCTCAATTAGTGTCAGTAGGAAACAGGGAGGAATTAGGGATAACAGCAAAAGGAATACAGGGATTTGGATCAATGGATAGAATAGATGTACCAGTCAATATAACAAAAAAAGAAATTGTTGACCAAGGAGAAATTATCTCAACGGGCCAAGCAATTTCTATTCCACCATATGGCCAGTACATGATAGGAATAAAGCAGGGAGTAAAAAAACAGAATCAGATCTTTGAAGCAGAACCAACTCTTTGTGAATTAGGAAAGATTGGATTCATCAATCTTCATATACCAGCCAAAGATTACAACCACATCAAAATTTTCATCTATAATAACACAAAAAATGTCATAATAATACCAGCCAAAACTACCATTGGATACTTAAGTACTGAAATAGAGGATCAACCACTAAGCACTATTCCAGACTTTCCACAGCTTTGTGGATATGTTGATATCACATCACAAACAATATACAGATAAAGTGAATGTTTTTTGCTCCAACCAAAACAATTGGAACAAATGAACATGGGAAACTTAGATCCACTCCAACATATGCAACTCAAGATGTTGCTTAACCAGTTCAATGACATCTTTACTAGTGAAAATGAGTTTGGCCGAACTGACATCATCCAGCATCAGATCAAGACTGGAGATGCAATGCCAATTAAACAAAGAGCATACAGAGTGCCACCAACCAGCCACGAGATTATTTGTCAAGAGATAAACCAAATGCTTGACAATAGGCTAATTCAGCCATCAATGAGCCCATAGTCATTACCAGTAGTACTCATTCATAAGAAAAATGGAAAGATCCAATTTTGTGTGGACTACAGGAAACTCAATAGTGTAACTCATGAAGACAGCTATCCAATTTCACAGATATAGGAATTATTCGATGCTTTTGGTAGAAACAAATGATTTTCAACATTAGACTTGGACAGTAGTTACTGGCAAGTAGCCATGAATCCAGCTGACAAAGAAAAGACAGCATTCACCATGAGAGAAGGGAATTTTGAATTTGAAGTAATGCTATTTGGCTTAACCAATGCTCCAGCCACTTTCCAATGGCTAATAGAAATTGTTTATATGGACTTATTATGGAAATCAGTAGTTGTATACTTGAACAACACTAATGTATTCTCAAAAACATTTGATGATCATCTTCATCATTTTCAACAAGTGTTCGAAAAATTAAGAAGAGCAGAACTAAAGTTAAATGCAACAAAGTGCTTCTTTGGCAAGACAGAACTAAAATTCTTAGGACACATAATTAGCAAAGATGACATCAAAATGGATCCAGAGAAAATAGAGATAGTAAAGAACTTTCCAGTACCAACCAATATAATAGAACTGAAATTGTTCTTGGAATTTGCCAACTACTATCAACATTTTATCAAGAATTTTTCCAAGATAGCACAGCCACTCAACCAACTGCAAACCAGGAATACAAAATATGAATAAACAGAAAGTTAACAAGAAGCTTTTGATATTCTGAAAAGAAAGCTTATTTAAGCCCCAGTACTGATCTATTCAAATCACAACAAACCATTCATCATCACTATTAATACATCTGGCTGAGCATTAGGAGCAGTACTATCTCAGAAAGGATCAGATGGCAGAAAACATCCAGTAGCATATGCCAGCCAAGGTCTAACACCAGCCAAAAAAAACTATGGAACACCAGAACTAGAACATTTAGCCATCTATTGGACAGTTATGAAGTGGAACGAATACTTAAGCCAAAAGTTTGATATATACACAGATCATAAAGAATTAACATCACTTCAAAAGCAAAAATGTAATGATAACCACCAATTCAGATGGAAAATGGCACTCTCATGATATACTTATACTATACATTATAAGAAAGGAAAAGAAAATGGAAATGCTGATGGTTTGTCACGAATAAGACAAATCTAAGAACATTTCAACCCAAAAATATAACAAAACCAGAACAATATCAACAAAAATATAACAAAGGATAAACATACAAAAATATTAACAACTTTAACATTATATAAACACTCAACAGTTCAAGGAGAATTTATCTCAAATGGAACAAAAGAGTATCAAACAACAATCAAAATATTTTATCACTCACCAAAATATACTTTATCGGAAAAATAGAAGAAATCTAGATCAACCAACCAGAGTAATTACAGAGCCAAAAAAAGAGACAATATTATTCAACATGCACTCAAATCCAACAGCAGGACATTTTCACAAAGAAGCAACCATGGAAAGAACTAGAAAAAGATACTATTGGCCATTAATGTATTCAGACATCATCTAATATGTTCAAAATTGTGATGCTTGTCAGCGAAGAGAAGAAACAAGACCCAGTGAACCATTAAGACCAATCAAAGTGGGACAACTATTTGACTGTATTGGAATTGATTTAGTCAGACCATTAACAATCACCAGCAAAGAAAACAGATACATAGCAGTAGTTATGGACTATCTTACTAAATGGCCGGAGGCGAAAACAATTCAAAGAGCAGATGCAGAATCCATTGCCAAATTTGTTCATCAGAATTTGATTTGTTAACATGGATGTCCAAAAGAATTATTATCGGACCAAGAAACTCATTTTGTGAATAGAACATTAACAGAATTGAGCCAAAGATTCAGAATTAAGAGACCACTATCATCACCATACCATCCACAAACCAATGGATTAGTCGAAAGATTCAACAGAACATTGTGTGAAGCAATAGTTAAGCTCAGCCAAAAAAACCAAAACAATTGGGATTTGTTGATACCATTAGTACTATTTGCTTATCGAACAATGAAGCAAGATACTACACAAGCAACACTATTTGAATTAGTATATGATAGAACAGCAACACTACCAGTGGAAATAGAAGTCAGCACATACCCAACCAAACCAATAACAGAAGAGAATTTCAAAAACACATTGTTAAGAAGAATATATGACTTAATAGAAACATTAGAAAACAAACAATGAAGAGCAGCTAATAACATACAAAGATCACAAGAGAAGCAAAAAGAAAGACATGATAACCAACTACCAGATAAACCAGTTGAATTCAGGATTGGAAACAAAGTACTACTACATCATACCAAAGCAGAAAAACAATGAAATGGAAAGTTTGACCCCAAATGGGGCGGACCATTTTACATAGAAGAAATTCTAGGAAATGGAGCTTACAAATTAAGATTGAATAACAAAATCTTGACCAAAGCAGTACATGAAGATCGACTGAAACCATATCACCATATAGTATCATCATCTACCAGTAATATTTCACAACTGGGAGTACAGAGAATACTAGTCCAACCAGATGAGATTCCACGAGATCTGGAACCAATCATCATCATTGATAACAACATGTCTAATTGATTAACAAAAAGAATATATAAAGATATGGTTAATGTGATGAAAAATACCAGAAAAATGAAGATTACTGACAACATCCATTCATTAGCACAACAAATTTTTCAATTAATCTAACACCAAGAAATAGAAATTACAATCAATCAACAAACCATTCAGTACAAAAATATGGCAAAGATACCACAACACAAAGAACAGAGGAGACTTGAAAACATTGACAAGATTATGACCAAGGTAAAATTGGCCATAAAAGAACAACAAATAGTCAGACTACACCAAGAATTTACCAGAAAAACTTGGACTTGGTGGACACAACAATTTCCAAAAAACTATTGTCATTTTTACTTAGGACAACACATAAATATCCAGAATTTGTACACTGACAAAACAAAACAGTTATTTAACACAACAATACTGAGACAACTGGAACAATTTGTGGAAAAGAACAATCTAACCACACAAGCTCAAGCCATTTATTGGCTATATATGAGATTTCAAGACTGACCAGAAATCTTATTCAACACAACAATGGATACAATTACAAGTAATCAATTGGGAAAAATGACTAATGCCCAATTTGAAGAACTACAAACTAAAATAACACAAGTAATACTCGAAAAAAAAGTTCAAGAAATAATTCAAGAAGGGGAATTAAAAGAATTAGATTTTGACGGAACTCAATATTAAAAGGAGGGAATAATGTTACTCATATAATATAGAAAATATAGTATTATTAGTCAGTAGATATTAGCCAATCAGATGTAGACATAGTAAATGTGAAATTCCAGGATTCCTCTTAGAGGAATTGCAGGATTCCAGGAATTTTAGGATTCCTCTCATCAGAAATTGCAAGATTCCAGGAATTCCAAAATTCCTGTTGCAAGGAATTGAGAAATTAAGGAATCTCAAATATGTATATATAGCAGTAGCATTAGAACAGAAAAAAAGAGATATAACAGAATCCTTAGTCTTGAAACACAATCCTCAATAAATAATTATTCCATACTACAAAACTTATTTCCATTATCAACATCTCATGTTGATAATAATCCATATCTAACCACACTGGAACAATAGCTCTTGATCATGGCTATTGATGGGATACTAACTTGCAAATTGCCTTGGCTTATTTCATCTTTTATTTATTTTCTTTTATCTTTTCATATTTTCTTTGTTGTCTACTAACTTGATTAAAAAAATTACTCTTGGAGGACTTATGGAGGAATAAAACTTACTTAACAATACTTATTTTTGGAGGACTTACAGAGGAATAAACTTGCTTAAACAATACTTACTCTTAGAAGACTTACAGAGGAACTAACGTCAAGAAACAGCATTGGTATACACTTACGGAGGATATTGTACCAGGAGAATCATCAACCATCAAGCTGAGCAAGCAATCAATGAAACTATGGTTTCAAGAAACTACTGATAGACTGTTACTATTGAATCACTGTCTATTATACAAAGAACTCAATTGGAAAACTTTCAGATAAAATATCTTCAGATTATTATCATCACTAATCACTTTGAGCACCAAATTATGGGTTTGTTATTCACTCAACACCCCAAAGAATCACCTGTAACAATGAGTAAGATCCAAACACAGCCTAGTACTATACATCAAAGAAATGATTTAAACTAGGTGTGAATCATGCATTTTCTACACGTAACCAACCACTTGAGCTGATCAGAACAATACTATGCAGCTATGTAAACTAAGATTAAACCACTAAGACTTAAGAAAAATGAACAAGATTTGCAAAAACCAAAACATATACTAAAAGCATTAGCTATAACAAGCAGTTTTACCATACCAGCAGAAAACCCTGAAGACAAACCAAAAACCAAGATGATAACCAAACCATCAGGAGGAATCAAACCATGCTTTTCCATATAGGCATGGTGCTTAGCACAAACCAACTATATATCATCACTAAAAGCTAAACTAAGAGAGTACACAAACTTAACAATTTCCAATCCAGCCATCTTGGAATCATAGAAAACGGAGACAGTTTCTCAGAACCAATCATCAAAAACAAAACTCTTGAAGAGAGCCATAGACACAGAGGAACCAGAAGTGCAAAATAACAACAGCTGCAACACACATAAAAAAGCATAAGTAAAATCAGAAAGTGTTCTCCAAGAATCTATGTAGGAGTCCAATAACCAATGGCGGGCAGACTTGTCAACCCTATAAGAAAACACATGATTTAACACCTCTACTTCACTACAATATAAACACAATACACTAGGATAAAATTTACTATAAAAGCACTTCTAAATGACCATAGGCAAGTGATGATACAAAGTCTTTATAAAGTATGTATGTGTATTGGCTAAGGGTCTGCTAGTAAAACCAGTAGCCATGTGCAAATCAGGATGCCACACCAATGAAAAGTGAATCCAGTCAATCTCAGAAAGCAAACTGTTCTTCAAAAACTTACAACCAGAACCAACCTTCCAATGTGCATAACAAACAGAACAAAAAATATCATGAACAAAATGTTTAGAATTGTCAGAAACTATATTATCATTAGCCACAATAAAATGTTCATCTATGCAAGGAGAAAGACACCAATCCAAAAGAGAAGTAATACCAGCAATCACATTGACACACTCATTCCCCAAAACACCAGAGTGACCTTTCACTTTGTGCCAACTGACCCTCAAATTCTTACTATAAATAACATTAAAAATATATTAATGCTCAATTCAACACTGATTACGAAAGTCAGGACATGCCAGACCCAATTCCAACTTGTAAGCATCCAAAGCAGATTGACTGTCCAAAAACAAGCAAACAGAACTAGACAAGAGAACACACTCCAGAGCTAGCACAATAGCCTACAATTTTGCCAGAGTAGAAGACATCAAACCTGATACATCAACACCCAAACTCAAACCAATGTCCTCAAAAAAAGCTGCAGCACTGACTTGACAGTTGACTGTTTTTAAGTTCTTCAAGAATCTGTCAGTGTATACAGATAAAATGCTAGTATCAACTTGTAAAAAATGATTGCAAATAGACACAAAGTTACTGGATTTAAGAATGTTTAAAGAACTAATATTACACAAAGCTGTAGAATGAGTTGGAGAGAAAGTTACATCATTGAAAAATGCAGCAGACAACTTAAACCATTCTGGAACAGAGCCATAGGGTCCAATCTTTTCCACTGCTTAAAGATGTACCAATCAAAGACAACACCATGATGATCACAAAGTTGCTCCACAAATGCAATATCATACCACTAGAGAAAAAAAAGAAATTTAATAAACTTTGATTCACTTAGAACAGCAGACATGGGCATTCCATCATAGAACTGAAAAAAACTGGCCATGGGGCCACTCAGAGACAAATTGCAATCAAGAAAAATACGAACCATGTCTGTCAGAAAATTATTAGAAGCACTGACACAAGTACAAACAGAAGAGACCAATGGATGAACAGAGTGCCAATACTGAATTTGTAGGTCATGAAACTGGTAAGAAAATAAGCAATCCAAAATTCTACCAGAGTTTACAAAGCTAACAAGTAAAGCAATCTTACTTTCAGACTGAATTTGCAAAAAAGATTTCAAACCATAAAAAAAAGAGTGATGAATGGTATCACAAGGAAAGTCAAGTGGCAAACCAGACTTAAGCTTTAAGCTTTTATGAATTAGAGCATCCCATTTGTTGTACACACCAATAGAAACAAAACTAAACTGCATTCTGTAGCTGACAATAGAGTGAAGAACCACTGACACTAAATATAAGAACTGCTTATCCAACACAGCTTTTCTTAGGACCAGATTGGTAAAAAATCGAACATCCAAATGCATTTTAGCCAAACTAGGCTTTAAAAAACTCTCAGTCAAAAGAAAAATATCCAAATACCAATGAAATTCCCCTTTTCTGGCAATAGTAATAGGAGAACCATTGATAAAAAGAGAAAGATTGCTAATTTCACTATTGATGAGAATGGCCACCATCTTTTCATTATTAATAAAAATGTCATTAATTCGGAAAAATTCACTAGCAACGTTAAAAATGTGTTGAGTAGCATTCTGACTGCTACCAACCCAAATTGTATTATCAACAAAAGCACCAGCAGCAAAAAAGGAGAAAAATCCAGCCCAAGATTTAATGTGACCACTCTTGAAAATAAAATAAGAATTGATCCTGTATCCATATACACTTTTATGACACTTGACTTCACACAACAGAGAATTATAAAACACATGTCACAGAAGGGAAGAAAAAACTTCTCCTTGGTCCAAACCATTATGTACATAATAACTATTTGTTAAACCAAAATCTGTCATGACTCGGTTGGTATGACCCCTATGAATATTACCAAAAAATCAAATGAACCTGTTACACATTTTAATTCTGACCAAACTTTTCTTAAGATGATTCCAGCCAACTGAATCATATGCTTTCCACATGTCCTACAAGACCAGCCAGAGCTCCTGGTCTTTCTCTAAAGCATCCTTAATGACCAACTCAATTGCAAAAATAGGAAACTGAGTCATTGTACCCTTCAAAACTGAAAAATTGTCTTCATAAAGAACATCAAAAGTACTACAAGCTGAGGAGATTCTATCAGAGAGGATCTTGGAGAGAATTTTGCAAGCTGTCTCAATCAATATAATAGGGTAAGTATTCATTAAAACACTTTTTCACTCATATGGTTTGGGAATTATTAAGACCCAGGCTTTTTTCCAAGGATTAGAAACAGATTCATCAGACAAACAACAATTTAGAAGCACCAAGAGCATGTTTAGAATAGATTTATCACAATGTTTTCAAAGCTCATTCAAGATATTTGAAAGACCAACAGCTTTGCCATTAGGCAGATTAGAAACCACCCCAAAAAATTCATCAAAATCAATTAAACACATCACACCAGAAAAAGCTCCATCAAAAACATGTCTCAAAGGCTGATACTAATGACACCAATTATCAAAAACATCAGGAACTGTCTAACACTTTTGGGTTTAATTTTTTATAATTGTATTAACTTTAAACTTAACCAAACTAGACTCCAAAACCAGCTCATTATCAACAACCAAATGGTCAAGCACCACCTTGCAAAAAGGGCACTTCAACACACTTTTAATAGTATAACCTTTATCCATTTCAAAGCTCTCCATTTTTTTGTCAATAGTGGATTTAATGTTTGCCTCTTTAGCTCTCAGAGATTCTGCCAGCTTCAAAGCACAATAAGATTTTCTAGCACCAGAAAGGACAGAACAAACACAATCAAAAAACACACTAGAGTCTATCAAATCCTGAACAACCAAAGCTTCAACACTGTTCAAAGAACACCAGCATTCTATAAGAGAAACAAAATTATCAACACCACCTCCATGAAAAGCCCTAACAATTTTCAAAACTAAAAGTTCCAATCTGTAAAATCTCGAAGACCCTTTGGTGAAGATGTAATCATTGTCCTTAAATCATTTTTTTTTGAATATTTCATTAGCCAAAAACATTATAACTTTACGAATAACATCCCATATTGTATCCAAATCTGAGAACCTTGAAGCTGCAGCAAACTTATTTGAAAACATCGCCACATTGGCCATTGTGGCATTCTTGAAATTATTTTACTTATCTTTACCAACATTCTTGAAATTGAACTTCCACTAATCCTTATTTGCCTGTTTGTAAAGAGAGTTTAACTGTGTGTCTAAAAGGCTATCGAGACCTACAGACATAAAAACTGTCTTGTAATCTGTGTTAAAATACTTACCAACTTCCAAAACCTCTTGGTGCACTATTGCATTAACCAGATTCGGAGAGACAAATATGAAGTCAATAGTCTTTATGAATTCCTTAGAGTTTGTCTAAGTAGGTTTTTTGATGGCCAGGCTACCAACCAAAGAATTAACAAGTCCCAAATCAGCACATCTTTTGAAACTCACACACTTATGAGAGCTGTTTTCATTGAAATCACTACTGAGAATGACAAAAGATGATTCATTTGCAGCTTTTACAATAAAAGAGTTGATCTTACCAGTCTGAAAGAACCAAACCACTGAGGAAGCACCAGTGTAAAGTCCCAAAATTGACACCAAAATTTTATCCTTGAAAAGCAGTTTAATGGAGAGAAGCTGACCAGACATCTCAAAAACTCTGTTCACATGTCTTGCCAAAGAAGAATCCATAATGACAATAACACCAACATCCAAATAACCAGATTCTAAACCAGAAGTGAAGACCCAAACACCATTAAACCTATTAGCAATTCATGGGCAAATATTTCTCTTTAGTTTTGATTCCGTAAAAATAGAAATTAAGTTGCCTATGTCCTTATGTCAACGAATAATATTATCTTGTTTTGCAGAATTGTTTATTTCTCTAATGTTGCAAGTTGCAACTTTCCAAACTAGAATGTTCATTGAGAAGAGAATTGGAGAAGCACATTACCAGCCAAAACCAGACCATCAAATTAGGCAGACAGACTCAGAACAGAAGCAGAAAGGCCTTCCAGCATATTTTCTAACCTGATCATATGAGGAGACACAGATGAATCCAAAACCATAGCAGTTTCACCACTAGTGGTCTCACTTGAGCCCACTTTCATTACTATATCACCCTCCAGATTCTGTAAAGAAGAGGTCACCGGCAGCTGACATTCAGAACTAGGCTGGAAAACTGTTGGTATGAGAGAGTCCAACTTTTTAGCCAACTTACCAATATGTTCTACAAGACTGGTAAGACTGCTTTTAATATTAACCAATCATTTTTCCAAATTATTCACACCAAAAGAGAGAGGTTTATCATCATCAATAAAACCAAAAGAGAAGTGGATACCATGAAGAGAACTCATAGGAGGAGCACTAATTACTGATGCCCAAGTTTTTCCATTGAAAGCCAGAAAACAAGAGATAGGTGCTGACTTTTTTTCATAAATTTTTGCAAATCTGAACTGGTTTTGGGCTGAAAGGAGGGCTTTCCTGCCTCTGAGAATTGTTCCAACTTTAACTGACTTACAAGTAAGAGACATATAACCAGAATTCTTACATACTGAACACAAAGCCAACAAAAGACAAGACCAATGGAAACTGACTTCCTTTATAACAGGTGTTACAGCAATCATATTAGCCAAATCTGACTCAAATTTGAAACACATTGTGGCACAATAAGTGCAAGTATAATTAACAGAATTGCAATCAATGACACAGGTTTTTTCACCCATAGAACCAATGAAGTCTCACAGGTCATGAGCAGTTATTTTCATAGAGAGAGTATAGAGCAATGCTCTGTGAATATCTCTGGCATCCCACATTTGTTTGTCAATGTCAGTCTTGACCATATGCACTGCATCTTTCCTAATAAGAATAAACCACTTAGAAGCCAAAAGATCAGCTTGATTTTAATTATCTAACTTGATGATCACCTTTTGCCACAAACTCACCAATTGCATTTTGATTGCCTTAATCTTTCCAAACTCAGACACTACAGCTTGCACAGCCTCAACAGATGTTCTCACTGGAATTTTTTTCAATACCACAGCCCAATTTGAACATCCAGAAGATTTTTTGAGATTGGTATTTACCAAAATTTTTGCTTCTTCAGTCTTTTTGGAAGCTTGTGCCAAGTTTAATTTGAAAGTAAACAATGCTTTGATGATTCCAGCAAATTTTGAGGAGGTAAAGGCCCTCCCAAAACCATTGATTTTTGAAAACAACTTCCTGACTACTGCAAGCTTCTCCTGAGAAGATTTCTTAATTACATTGTTCAACCCAATATCCAAAGCAAAAAATTTGCGAACAGAAATGTTGACCAGATTCTTGAAAGGTGGAGGGAGTTTCAATAGAGCATCCAAGAGAATATCATCATCAATGTTACTCAATGAAAAATTAATTTTACTCAATGGCTTGCTTAATGTTTTTTTGGTTTT
>JAAOMT010000659.1:634466-751718 GCA_016748015.1 Geosiphon pyriformis | reverse complement strand
AATCCTTATTTGCCTGTTTGTAAAGAGAGTTTAACTGTGTGTCTAAAAGGCTATCGAGACCTACAGACATAAAAACTGTCTTGTAATCTGTGTTAAAATACTTACCAACTTCCAAAACCTCTTGGTGCACTATTGCATTAACCAGATTCGGAGAGACAAATATGAAGTCAATAGTCTTTATGAATTCCTTAGAGTTTGTCTAAGTAGGTTTTTTGATGGCCAGGCTACCAACCAAAGAATTAACAAGTCCCAAATCAGCACATCTTTTGAAACTCACACACTTATGAGAGCTGTTTTCATTGAAATCACTACTGAGAATGACAAAAGATGATTCATTTGCAGCTTTTACAATAAAAGAGTTGATCTTACCAGTCTGAAAGAACCAAACCACTGAGGAAGCACCAGTGTAAAGTCCCAAAATTGACACCAAAATTTTATCCTTGAAAAGCAGTTTAATGGAGAGAAGCTGACCAGACATCTCAAAAACTCTGTTCACATGTCTTGCCAAAGAAGAATCCATAATGACAATAACACCAACATCCAAATAACCAGATTCTAAACCAGAAGTGAAGACCCAAACACCATTAAACCTATTAGCAATTCATGGGCAAATATTTCTCTTTAGTTTTGATTCCGTAAAAATAGAAATTAAGTTGCCTATGTCCTTATGTCAACGAATAATATTATCTTGTTTTGCAGAATTGTTTATTTCTCTAATGTTGCAAGTTGCAACTTTCCAAACTAGAATGTTCATTGAGAAGAGAATTGGAGAAGCACATTACCAGCCAAAACCAGACCATCAAATTAGGCAGACAGACTCAGAACAGAAGCAGAAAGGCCTTCCAGCATATTTTCTAACCTGATCATATGAGGAGACACAGATGAATCCAAAACCATAGCAGTTTCACCACTAGTGGTCTCACTTGAGCCCACTTTCATTACTATATCACCCTCCAGATTCTGTAAAGAAGAGGTCACCGGCAGCTGACATTCAGAACTAGGCTGGAAAACTGTTGGTATGAGAGAGTCCAACTTTTTAGCCAACTTACCAATATGTTCTACAAGACTGGTAAGACTGCTTTTAATATTAACCAATCATTTTTCCAAATTATTCACACCAAAAGAGAGAGGTTTATCATCATCAATAAAACCAAAAGAGAAGTGGATACCATGAAGAGAACTCATAGGAGGAGCACTAATTACTGATGCCCAAGTTTTTCCATTGAAAGCCAGAAAACAAGAGATAGGTGCTGACTTTTTTTCATAAATTTTTGCAAATCTGAACTGGTTTTGGGCTGAAAGGAGGGCTTTCCTGCCTCTGAGAATTGTTCCAACTTTAACTGACTTACAAGTAAGAGACATATAACCAGAATTCTTACATACTGAACACAAAGCCAACAAAAGACAAGACCAATGGAAACTGACTTCCTTTATAACAGGTGTTACAGCAATCATATTAGCCAAATCTGACTCAAATTTGAAACACATTGTGGCACAATAAGTGCAAGTATAATTAACAGAATTGCAATCAATGACACAGGTTTTTTCACCCATAGAACCAATGAAGTCTCACAGGTCATGAGCAGTTATTTTCATAGAGAGAGTATAGAGCAATGCTCTGTGAATATCTCTGGCATCCCACATTTGTTTGTCAATGTCAGTCTTGACCATATGCACTGCATCTTTCCTAATAAGAATAAACCACTTAGAAGCCAAAAGATCAGCTTGATTTTAATTATCTAACTTGATGATCACCTTTTGCCACAAACTCACCAATTGCATTTTGATTGCCTTAATCTTTCCAAACTCAGACACTACAGCTTGCACAGCCTCAACAGATGTTCTCACTGGAATTTTTTTCAATACCACAGCCCAATTTGAACATCCAGAAGATTTTTTGAGATTGGTATTTACCAAAATTTTTGCTTCTTCAGTCTTTTTGGAAGCTTGTGCCAAGTTTAATTTGAAAGTAAACAATGCTTTGATGATTCCAGCAAATTTTGAGGAGGTAAAGGCCCTCCCAAAACCATTGATTTTTGAAAACAACTTCCTGACTACTGCAAGCTTCTCCTGAGAAGATTTCTTAATTACATTGTTCAACCCAATATCCAAAGCAAAAAATTTGCGAACAGAAATGTTGACCAGATTCTTGAAAGGTGGAGGGAGTTTCAATAGAGCATCCAAGAGAATATCATCATCAATGTTACTCAATGAAAAATTAATTTTACTCAATGGCTTGCTTAATGTTTTTTTGGTTTTAACTTTTGAACCAGTAAGTGTCTGATTAGAATCCCCTCCAGTGAGAGCACCATCTTCACTATAATCAAAACTGGTCTCTTCTACTAAACATTCCTCTTTCATATCAATACTATTAAACTCAGTGGTGTCACCAGTCTTTGAATCCTATAAGCGACTATTTTGAACCTTAGAACCAACATTTCCATCACCAAAACCTTCTTCTAAAACACCACTCCTTCTCTTTTTTCTTGAAAAAACAGGTCTGAAGCCATCACTAAAACCAAAAACTTTAATAGTCTTCTTCATAATAGCAATACTACAGCCAACAGTAGCCTCATAGTCAAGAATAAAGAGTTTAGATTTATTATACTGAATTGTAAAAAACTTCTTTCAAAAACTTTTTAACTCTTTTTTAAGAATTTGGGACGAAAGAGAGAAAGAAGTTTTTTCCTTATAATTTTAAAAACATATATAAATAATATCTATAATTAGTACAAATAAATTAATAAAAAACTTAAAAAAAAAAGATTTATTAATATTATAAATATAATTTAAATATTAATAATACATATAATATTTTTTTTAAGTTTTATTAAATAATTGCATAAAATTTAAACAATAATTAAATAGAGCTCTAATATTTTACCAAATTTTATTATTAACAAAATAGCTATAAGTAATAATATTTTTTTAAAAAAAATAAGATTTATTATGACTTTTATTATAAAAAAATATATAGTTAAAATTAATAATAATGTTAATAATATTATTAATAATACTAAAATAAAATTAAAAAATACTTTTAAATTTTTTTTTAAATAAAACTGTTTTGTAAAATATTAGTTAAATAATAGTTAATATTAATTAATAATTGTTAATATTTTTAATTATTATACAATTTAATTTATTTATTTAATATGTAAATATTAATAATAAATAAAATTTGAATTAGTTATTTAATAATTTAAAAAACATATACTAATTATAAAAAATTTATAATAATATTAGAAAAAAATAAAATATAAATTTTTATATATATTTAATTAAATATTTTAATTATATTTAATATTTAAATAATTTTTTACTTATATAATAATTAGGTAAATTTTAATTGTAAATTAATATTAAAATTTACTTATTTCTTTATTTTTGTTAATTTTAAAATCTTAACTTAATACAAAAAAATTTTTTTTTAAAATAAATAAAATATATAATAATAATTTTTATATAATCAAATTTATATATTTATATTAAAATTATTAATAATTTTATAAAAATAATATTATATTTTAAAATATATTTTTTTAATAATTGTATTTGTTAATTATCTAAGTTTTGATTTATATTGTAAATAAAAATAAAAATAATTACAGTTAAATTTAAAATAATTCATATTTTTGATAAATACAAATTGCTATAAATTATTACAAATTATAAGTTTTTTTAAATTTAAGTATATATAATATACATATAATAAAAATTGATATAATATTATTAAAAAATAAATTTATTTGCATATTCTTATAAAATTTTTTAAATAGTTCATACAATATTAAAGAAACTTGTAAGAGTTATTTGTTTTTGTTTATTTTGTATTCTTTTATAAAGTATATATTTAATATAAGTAAGTTTACTAATTACATTATAAAATTTCTTGCTATTTTTAAGCTTTATAAACTGTTTAAAATTTGTAATAGCAATTAGTGCATTCTTAATACTTAATACTTTCTATATTTCTTGTTTTTTATTAGAGTTATTGTGTTTTGTTTTATGATTTATTATAATATAATTTGTAATTTTATTATTATTTAGATGTTTTAAAGTAATTATATTGTTTTTTTCAGATAGATTTATTAACTTTTTAATTGATAAGTATTTATAATTTAGCTGTATACAATTAAACTTTTTGTAACAATTCTTAATCTTTTCTAATATTGTTTTTTGATTATAATTAATTATTATTTTCAAGTTATAGTTTTATTTTGAAAGTTGTTATTTATATTAATTAGAAAAATACCAATTTTGTATTAACAATAAGTAATTATTTCATTTAAAACTTTTTTTATGCTCTATAAATTAAACATATTATTTAAAGTTGATTAATTACATAAATATTATTAGTACTATTATCAAAAAAATTCAATACATAGTAAAAAAAATAACAACAATAATGTGTCTTAAAACAATAAATAATTCTAATATCTATAAGCTAAATATATAGTTAAATTAAAAACAAACTATTTTATATAAATATTTGTAATAGATTTTGTATTATAATTGTGGTTAACAAAATTATTTACTAATAATAATATGTTTTGGTTTTTTTTATGTAGTTAATAGTTTCAATCAACAAATTACTGTCAAAAAATATTACTAATTATCTAAAAATAAATGTTTAAATAATACTAAAACCAAGTTGCTTTTTTGTTTTCTTTTAAAAACAACATAGATGTTTAATATAACCAATAATAAGTAATAGCAAATACTTAATTCTATTAGCATTGGTTATAAAAACAAGTATCAGTTATATTTTTGATTATTTGAGTGTTATAATATAATATTGTAGTAAGACTTTGATTTAATAATATGATATAAAATATTATATAACTTTTAATTAGCAAAAAGTATTATTATATTTACTTATTTATCTTTAATATACTTAATATTGGCTGATAATAGATTACCATAAAAGTAAAGTGAATACAATACAACACAATCTTTAAAGCTTTTAAGCCAGCTATTAGATAATTTTTGGTGTTTATTTTCTGAAATATTTAATTGATTATAAAACTTTATGTCAGCAACTCAAATTATATTTTTAGTAAATATTATTCTATGTAATTTTGTCTCTTAAACAAAAATAACAAGTGCTTTATTAAAGTCAAAATTATATATTGTATGTATATGTTTGCTAATTAAGTCATATATTGTATTTGTTTATGAACAAAAATTTGGTTTATCTTTGACCTAAGCCAAAACTAAAGACTGTTTCATGTATAAAAAACTGTTTTTTTTAAAGTGTTTTGCAGTTTTTAATTGGTTTTTATCATTTATATAATATTAATTAAACACTATAGGCTTATTATAAAGTATAACATTTTTACAACTTTGTGAAATACAAGCTAAAAAGATAGCATGTTTTTTGCTATTAAACATAATAAAATTAAAAGTACAATTAAGATTCTAATTAAATAAGACTAATTCAAAAATCTAATTTGATTATTTACACAATTAATAATAATTTAAAACTTAAAATAATTCGAAATTCTGATTTAATTACTTACACAATTAATAATAATTTAGAGTATAGAACAATTTAAAATTTTGATTTGATTATTCATACAATTAATGATAATTTAAACTTGAAACAATTTGAAACTTTAACTTGATTATTTATACAATCAATAATAATTTAGAACTTGAGACAATTTGAAACTTTAACTTAATTACTTATATAATTAATAATAATTTATAACTTAGAACAATTTAAAACTTTGACTTAATTATTTATACAATTTATAATAATTTAAAACTTGAAACAATTTGAAATTCTAACTTGATTATTTATAAGATTAGTAATAATTTAAAACTTAATACAATTCAAAACTCTAACTTAATTATTTATATAATTGATGATAATTTAGAACTTAGAATAATTTGAAACTCTGACTTGATTACTTACATAATTAATAATTATTTTGTTGAATAAGTAATGTTATATTATCATATAGTATTTTTAATCATAAAAATATTGATTTGTTTTATTGCAATTTTACTAAAATTAGCAGAATTTAAACTAAATCCAACATTTAAGATAACTTATACTAACAGTAAAAAATTATGAATTATTGGGTATTACAGATATGGATTATAAACATAGAAATTTTTTAACTACTAAATTGGTAGATTTAAAATGCTATAGCTTATTACAGATTATAAGTTATCTCAATATAGGTTATTTCAGATTTGACTGTAAATTAAAGATTTTAAGTAAAAAATAATTAGAAATTAAAGATTTTTTAAGTTTCATTATAAGAAAATTGGCAAATTATAACTCATTGTTCAATCTTTCAAAAACCCCAAATTATAAGTTAAGATTTGATCATTCTAATGTAATCATCATCATCATCATCATCATCATCATCATCATCATTGTTGACAGTACAGAATTCGAAGCTGGAAATTACCACTGAAGCTCTTTTCTAAATTGGGCTTATTAGAAAATTGAAAAGAAAAACCCAAAAATAAATAAATAGAGGTATTTTCGATTTGTACTAGCATAATAAGTTGAAAATTACATTGCATCTTGATTATGTGGGCGGACAATCAAAAAAAATGTTCATTGATAATTATTTTCCCCGATTGGATGAAACCTTTCTATCCCTTTTGTCAATCAATCAATCTTCTGATGTGGAAAAACTTATATTAAGAAATCACCATAATAGGAAGTGTACTGTACCCATAGTTACTTATTTCGTTGATCATTGGGGATTTGTTTATTTTTCAGAATGGAAATGATGTAGGGTTTCCATGCGTCCTGATACAAAGTTAAAGTTTTGTCATTTATTTTTTATGCAGACATTTTGTACATTTCGTTGAAGACTGTATGGTTTTTTTGAATTCCCGATGCATATGTGTGTCATGTCGTACCCTTGTTCTCCAAGATAGTGTTGCTAATATATCGATCATTTTCATCGTTATGATGAAAAAAAAGAGAAATCTGATTAATTTAATAATTTTCCTTTTTTCTTTTGATTGGATGAAAATAATTACAATGAATGCTCCCAGTTTTGCCAAAGAAAAAGATCCAAAATTGAGATTTTGGATATCAATTTTTAAGGATGAATTTTGAAGATGAGGAATGTTGGGGTCGGTTGGAAATATGAAGGGGGAATTGGAAAAACATAAAGAAAAAAAATTACTGTACAACTGTTTTGTTTTACAATTCTCTTCTAAAAAAATTAGCCTAATATTGTTTTGTTTTTTTTTCAATTAGCTTGGTATAACATGAAAAACTATATTAAAAATAAATAAGTCTCAATATCAGAAAAAAAAAATGCACTTAGATTTCTTGTTCACCGTTATTATCTGTTTCAATATCAAAATTTGTGACATAGTTCGAATCAGTACTACGTTGGAGGACATTTGATGTCTTATTCCAATCATCATCGTAATCGTCATCGTCACTTTGCTCTGGATTCTCATTTCCCCCAATATTGACAAGACTTTGAAGAATGCTTCGATTTTCATTATCACTATTACTACTAATATTACTACTCCGACCTACATCACCGCTATTATAATCCCCAAGATTTCCAACACTTCGTTGGTTTGAATTTCGACGCATACTTGAATTTCGTCTTGGTACATTATCACTACTATTTAATATGCTGAATTGTCGATTTGGGGTCAATGATCCTGTTGTGGGCGCGATTGACTGTCGAAAATGTGTATTACCCTCAGAAGAATGACGTGAAGCTTCTGATAACCCTGGACTATTAATATGATCTAACGAATCCTGACCAGTTAAATTGGGACTGACGACACATACTAGTGGAAAAGCACCTTCTTTTCCAGTATTACGATTGACACCAACAGCCCATCCATCATCAAACGCTTGTTTGACGATAATCTCATCATTTTGGTTTAATTCTAATTCATCAGGTAATTGTGCAGCGTATGGGTAAACGACAATTACTAAATGATCTTCCTCGTAAAAATAAGTTCCTTCAGCAATTAATTCTGAACCAGAAGCCATAGCTCCTCCAGATAATAATACAGATAGTGGCATTGATGATGTGGTGGGAACGACCGAAGCTAAAACAGTAGAATTGAAAGTTTCAGGTTCAACTCTTCTTGAATAACCATCATTATCAGTGACTAGTTTCATAGGTGGTAAAGTAATCGCTTCATTAGAAATGAATGAATTATTTTTTCCTGTTGTTGATTTGTTGGGAACTAACTCTGCCGCTGACGATGATATATCAGTACTACTTCCATTTTGTTTTGTTGGGCTATAACGAAATCCATTTGCATCATTCCTTACATCTGATCGTTTTCGACGACGATAGAAGATGAAGAAAGCAACAACGAGTGTCAAGAATCCAATCGACCCCGCAATGATGGCGGCTAAAGTTCCACCACTTAGACTAGATGATGACCGCGGAGCACTCTCTCGAGGTAATGTAGATGTCGAGTTCATACTGTTTTTTTTATCGGGAAATTGACATTCAGTGAGATTTGCTTTTTTACAGCAGGGATCTGAACTTGTTCCTGATGATTCTTGACAATATTGACAAAAGGTGTTAATGTCTTGTTGGAATCCTGTGAACGATATTGAGAAAATTATTTCATTAGAGGTATGAATTTATGGGTAAATTAAAAATAAATTTTCTTTAATTTCTAAAATGAAAAATAAATTTTCTTAAATGAAAAAATGAAAATTTCCATCATTGCCAGAGATCCTTCCAAAAAATCTCACAACTTCATTTCTGGGCTCCATCTATTTTTTCCAAGTTACTACTCAACTTATTGATTAAAAATTTTAACGCGAGAATTTTTTTAAATTCTTTCTTTGGTATTATTATGTCTTGCTATGAGAATCAATATCCTCACTGAACTGAATCAATATTTTTACTAAAATCAAATAGCCCGAGATTGCTGGAAGTAACCACCACCATCCCCGATATATGTAAAGACTTACCACAATTCAAAGGCTCGTTCTGCTCTCCTGATATACAACGACTGGTGTCATTGCTAGTTTCTCCTGTGGCACATAAGGAAAATATTTGTTTATCTGATTTGGTTTTATTAGCATTGCAAATAGTGATATTTGATCTGATTTTTTGAACAGATTCATTGAAACTTTGGCATGTAGACTCGCATATCGGTGGTGAGGTACTATTTAGTTTTCCCATATAAAACTCTTGGTTATCCAAAAGAGTACATGGAAGGGATTGGGGATCTCGAACCATTTCAGCACATATCAGAGTAGTTGTGTATCGTGGATATGTAGTACTTGAGTTGAGCTTTGGACAATCTGTTCTAAAGTGATCTTCTATGAATTTATTATTCACATAGTCTTTCAATGCGCTATCGAATTGGGTAATGTTTGAGGCTGTATATAAGAATTCGAACTTTGAACCTATTGCTGAAGTGATGTAAAACTCTGAAAACGCTGAACAAACAGAGCTTCCATTCAGTGAAAAACATGCTGGCATGCGTGTCTGGATAATTGGCACATTATTTTGACACCGTGCGATTCGAAAAAATTGACTTAAAAAAATTGTCGTTGCAAGCCAATTCAATATTGATAATGGACTTTTTGTTGGGAACATGATTCAAATTATACGCTTCTTTTTGGGTCAAAGGAAAATCTGAAACTTGATCGGTATCGTTATCGTTGTCGTCGTCGTCGTCGTTATCGTTATCTTTCGTTATCGTTATCGTTCTTGTTGTTTTTCTTGGAATCAAACGAATGACGATAAAAGCAAACTGTGAGGGAAAGGTGAAAGGTTAACCTGGGAAGAAAAACTTTTGTAACTTGTGTCCTGATGGCTGAGTTGCCTTCCTTGAAACAATTAACTGAGGTTAAACTGGCAAAGCATAGGATTAAAGAGAGAGCCAAACGCATACAAATAACCTTAAACGTTATATTAATAGAATGCTCAAGGAAAGACTCAAAAGTTGAAATCGATTATCTTCCGCTACTTTTGCAAAGTTTCTTCTGGAAAAGGAGTTTATTAATTTAAGTGGTGAAAACTTCCTTGGGTCATGTGTAAAAACGGAAGAGAAAGGTATAAAAAAATATTTAAGTAAGCATAAGCTATCTAGAATAGTTTAAGGCAGAAAAAAATGCAAAATAGAAATGGAGAACACAGCGAAGCTGTTTTGTAATAGGAATTGAAAATTATTCAGATTTTGGTAAATAAAGAATTTTTATACTGAGAACACAGCCATGTTAGCTGTGCCACTTTTTTGCAATAGCTAAGCCTTAAGTCATCTCAGCCTCTTATTTTTTTACCGGAATTATCTTTTACCCGTGAATGAGTTTACTTCAATGACATGAGGGACTGTTTTAATTCCAATCCCAGTTATGCCAAAGGCTTTTTGGTCTTTCAAGAAAAATCGGGCGATTCATGTATCCTACTTATATATTTTTAAGAAAATACATTTCTGAGCAAAAAGGGTGCAATTAATTTCATCACATTGGTCCTTATCAATTATTGCCAAGTGTAGACATTGTTAAGCTACATATTATTAAAACTGTCCCTTCTAGACATTCACGATTTTCGGGAGCTTATTGAATAGTCAAAATTTCTCCCATATTAGAATTACCGCATTTTGCTGTAACGCTCTTTACTGATTGGGTTAAAAGAGAAAATTTTTTAAAATTATCTTCGGTAAGTGTGTTTAGATTGTTTGAAATATTTTATTTACACTATTGGGATCTATTTCATTTTGTCTTATAACCTTGAAATTGTTTGTCGCCACTTCTAAAAAAAATCTCAATCCACCACCTTTGAAGACTATCTAATTAAACACATGTAAAAGAGCTAGAAGAAACTTTTGCCATTTTGTATGAAATAACTGTTACGAATCCAGCTCCAGGCTTCAACTCCCAAAATTTCACTTTCTTTTAATCTGAAATATGTGGGTTTCTTAACTGAACAGATGAAAATTTTGACCCGTTTAAGGAATCTATTGAAGAATTTTAACATCTCTCCTATCGAAAAGTAAAACCATTTGCAAAAATTTTACCTGAAAGTTCTTTTACATCATTATCTCGTACCTGAGAGTCATCAAAAGTCTGTAGACGCTCAGCCATTACGTTCTAATATTGATTTAAAACACATAATATAAAACAACTTGATCATTGGACCCAGGGCAAAGAAGAAAATACATCTTTTCAAAACAAACATGAATATGGTTTTAATTTGTTACTTCGAGGCAGCCGATACGGATTCACTTCAAAAGATTCTCATCGGTTATGCGATAATAAAGAAGCAACAGTTACTGTAATCAAAGTAAAAGAACTGGTCAACTGACTGGTGGTTATAATCCCCAATCTTGGCACTCTCTTTGCTAATCGCAGTCTTAATTCAATTTCAAATTGGCAATATTCATTCAATTTACAAAAGAAGCCAATTTTGAAAAGCTCGCATACTTAAAAGAATTTAAATTCAAAGTTTTGATTGGGAACGAACTCATGTCTTATATCACGTTACAAAGTTTGCTTTTCAGTTTTACGGTGTGGTTGATCCAAATCTCACAATTTCTTCATTGGAAAAATACATTTGCACTATTTTTATTTGATTTTAAATCAAGATCTTCATGAACGAGAGCACCCAATGAACTTCATATATTCGTTTTTTTTGGATAAAGATAGGGGGACGGAGCAAGGGCATAGCGGTTATCATCCATAAAAAGTGTACTGATTATCCGTCCCACCAGCTAAGCCTTGGTTGTAATTTCCCTAACTCTGCTTCAAGATATCCGACAATTGAAATTAAATTAAATAGATCTAGAAAATCGAACTTCCTTTGCAAAGGTGGTAATAAACCAATTTCATCAAAACCCCATATAAGTAACAAAAGTGTTCGACTAAAAAGCAAACTTCCAATCGAATTGAGTCTGACCACCCCCTTTTCCATCGCCATGGGATGAACCGAATTGGAAAGCACCGAATGGAAAACCACCCCCTTGAGCGAAATGGGCAAACGGGTTACCTTGAGAGGCGTAAAAGTGTTGAGCACCACCCGTTGGATCATTTGGGTCTTCCCCATTGTCAAATCTCTCTCGAGTTTCTAAGGATCAATTATTAGTTTTGATAGTTGAGGCTTAAAATGTCAAAGGATAGGAAAATGCCTTACCGTCATTACTTAAAACCTCATAAGCTTCATTAATACTACTCATTTTCCCCTCAACTTCATCTCGAGATAAATCCCCTTGGTATTTATCTGGATGCCATTGATGGGCAAGTTTCCGGAAAGCTTTCTTTATATCTTTTTTGCTTGCTGAGCGAGGAACCCCCAATATTTTATAATAGTCTTTGGACTTTGATGTTTTCAAAAGGCGATGAGCTTTTTGGAATCCTTCTCTGATATTTTGGTTTTCTTCACCAGCAATTTCTTGGGCTTTAGTATAGTCTCGCACTGCAGCTTCAAAATCTCCAATTAATATATACGCTTCACCACGATTTACTAAAGCATCTACGTTTTGAGGATCAAACTTCAGAGTTGAGGTACACCATTTGATTGCATTGTCACTGTCTTTCAACTAAGTTTAAAATGTTATTATAGAAAAGTAGCAAATAAATGATCCGAAGAAGAATAATAGAGAAATTAACATTACTTGACATTAGTTTTTACCTCCTTATAAGCCTTACATGCCCATCCAAATAGTTTTATCAGTAGGTCTTGACTTCCACGACCTTCATTGAGACCTCTGCGCTCTTCTTCGATTTCTTTAACAAGTCCTGAGCTTTTTTCTTTTCCGATGCCAAACAATTTATTAATAGCTGATTGCCATCGATGTCCCTCAATGTCGTTTTTAACAAATTCTACTGATTTTTCTAATTTTTTTATCCTTCGAAATATTTTTATGCACTTTTTATTGTCCGGATCATAGTGGGTGCATTGTTTAATCATTTTCAATGACTGTTCAGGTTGGTATAGGGCAAAATAATTGAGTTTGGAAAGACGCATCAAAGTCTCAAGATTTGACGGATCTAATTTCGAAGCTTGACTGAAGATTGAAAAATCGATCTTAGTACCAAGAATTTGCAATTATGCTGGGGAATCTAACTAGACTCACTTACGTGAGGTCTCTTGCACCTTCCTGAACTTCACCTTTCTGGAGATGACATTGAGCTTTAGTTAGTCGTAATCGTGAATCGTGCGGTGAGATCTGAATTGCAATAGCCAATTTCTTGATACAGTCATCATAATGCTGAGATTTCAAAGAGGCATCGGCTGCTTTGATTGCATCCTCGGCTTCTTTAAGTGACGCCAACTTTTGATATGAAATCCCAGTTATTTTAAAGGAAATAGTAACGTTAAAGTGATGTCATTAGAGCTTTTAAAGTAGAGGTTTAAATATACCAGCTTTTTAGCATCCGAGTCTTGTGGATTTCTTTTGAGATACTTTCTCAAATCACGTTTTGCATCGAGATATGAGCCCTCTTTGACATATATTTTCGCCCGTTGCAAAAGAGCCTGCATTGGTCAGATTATACGTAGATGAGATGATCTGTTTCGAAAAAGAAATCTGCTCAAATATTCTGCATAATACAAACTTGATCAAAATCAGGTTTAAGCTCTAAACTCTTGGTAAAATCTTCGAGTGCAGAGGAAGTTCTTCCCAAAGACAAGTATGTTGCGGCACGTTTGAAATACGATAAGTAATTTGAGGGGTCCTTGACTGGTTTCAGGTTTCAATAAATGGATATTACAAAAAGGAAATATTAGTCCCAAGCTAGGATTATAAAAAAAACAAGAAAGAAACCCGTTTCCCCTAACTGATTGCAGCTCCAAAACTTTGGAGAGCGTCTTCAAAGTGACCCGAGGTTAATAGTTTATTTCCTTCAGCTATAAGTTGCTGTGTGGTTTTTTCACAAAGAACAAAGGAAGTTGTGGATAGAAAAAGTGGAACCAGGGAATACAGAAAACAACGAAGTTTCATTTCCAGCAGCAAACTCGTTTTGGAGAAGGAGAAGCAAAGAGAGAGGGAGAAACAAAGAAGAGAGGGAGGAAAAGGAGCAATCAATCTTTAATTGAGATTTTGTGTACGAGGTTTTAGAAGATAGAATTTATTATATTTTATCTCAAAATTGATCTGGGAAATAACTTAAATAAAATCACGGAATATCATTGCTTACATTTAGAAACGGTGTTACCCGGATGCTCATAAAAGCAACTTTATTTTAGATAACGTGTTAAAAAGCGATTAGTGGATTTAGCCATATGCTCAACCCTTTCGTTTCATTTCCGATTTCCAAAATAACATTTTTGCTGAAAAGTCGCGAACAAACATGCCCGGAACAATAAGAGATTCTCCTTCAGACCAAAACTCTTTTCCTGAACTCTCAGAACAACATATACTTAATTGCGCATTTTCTGCTTGGTACGAAAGGTTTCGACGGGTAACTCTGAAATCTAAAGTTATAAAGCCACTTCCCGCAGAATTTATAGATTATCTTCACGCCGACGGTGTTTTTCTTCCAGATCGAAAGTAAGTTACATCAGGTCGTTTCTTTTTGTCCGTAAGGGCTTCTACCAACTATTTCTGTGTTAGCTATTTAGAAAGCAACCGTTTTAAGGAACTCAGTGACGAAGAAGACGAAGCCGACTGTGACGCAAACGATGACGAGGCATTATTTTTCTATAAAAATTTTCTTTCCAATTGATTTTTACACATTCAATATGTTGACTTTATTTTCGTTGTCTCCACAGGAAATCCTACCAAATTTTCCCGAGCTAGAGCAACAAATAGGGGAGGCAATCAATGATTTTGATGGAGCAGTCTTCCCAAAATTGAATTGGAGTTCTCCGAGGGTCAGAAAATAAAAGTTGAAGACTTGCTTGTTTCAAACTTTGAGTTGATCCTCAATTCTCTAACACGATTATTAAAAGGACGCGATCTGGATATCGGCAACCAATACCTTAAAATGTAACTCCCCCTCTGATGTCTTCCTTCTTCTCAAGTCTTCAGATTTCATTGCACATGATCTTGACCATGCTTTCGATAATTGCTGCTATGATAACGATGAATCGCCTAGAAGAACACAACCTGAAACTTTCGAATTAATTTTACGAAAATGGTATGATGTAGTCACCTCAATGGAATTTCGTTGTTTTGTAAAAAATCAAGGATTAATTGGTAAGACAAAAATTATTTAATTTATAAAACTATACTTTAATGACTGAGATATTTTATTCATTATAGCCATTTCACAAAGGGATGTGAATTATTATCCTTTCCTCAACGAGATCAAAGAAGAGTTAAAGGCCAAGATAGTTCAATTCTTCTTGGATAATATTCAGCATAAATTTTCAAATCTCAATTGTATAGTTTCTATTACTTTTACTTTGAATATACTTCTAAATTTTCCATCGGTCTAACATATTCTTATCAAAGACGTATTCGATGTCTACGTTACCCGAAATCGAGAAAGGGTTTGGTTGATCGATTTTAACCCGTTTGGTCCCATGACCGACAGTCTATTATACAGCTGGGACGAAATATTGAGTGGTCTGTTGATTTTAGAGTTCTCACCAGATTTTACACGTTTGAGCTCACTATTTTGATTTCCTACAATAGCCAACTTAAGACTCGATTTAAGGCTAATAGAGACTCAAGCCGAGGCCAGCCAAGCTCACAGCCCACCGTTTGCTGTTAATCGATACCCTCGTGAAATGATCGATTTTTCTCAAGGTCATAATGTTGCAGAATTCGCGGAAAGATTTCAGCGCGAATTGTTTTTAGCAGGAAATAGCAACAGTGAGGAGTCATCTGAGGATGAAGATTCTTGAGAACTGACATTTGTATATTATTGGATTTCAACCATCCATTTGGGAATTTTGGTACATATACGGGCACAATTTGGATTATAAACTTAATAGTTTAGCTTTGAAACATTCGAAAGTAACAATTCCAAATCTATCCAAGTGTAAGGTAGGTCGTGGTTTTTTCGACTTTTGCTAGCTTTACTAATTTATTTGTTGCCACAGGGCTACGATGAGTAAAATAATTAGAGCTATGAAGGGAAGCTAACTAATTAACTGGAATCGAATTGGAAAGCGACATGTTTGTTCTTAATTGGATAAAATAGCCGATATTTTGGAACGAAAGATAGCAAATACAAAAAGGCAAGATTTTGATCTTGATGCAAGGGGAAATACAGATTGCCTAAATAGCCCTCACACGTTAAAGCATGTAGCTAAGCAAACAAAGTCGAATATGGTGGCAAAAGATTTTACAGAAAAATCAAAATTTTTACTACATGAGTCTTGGATTTTGAGGACTTGAATTTATCATTCAGAGGGTAGAAATTTAAATTCGCCCAATCTTCAAAGTATTTTCGGTTCGATATATAGCTTTATCAGTGTTGAATTTTGATATTTTAGCATTTAGATTTCAAGTCCAATTTTCGCAACCAGTTTAAAATACAAAATTGATAAAAGATATTTGCGGAATGCTTAATTCAAGATAAATAAAACATTTAAATTAAATAACTTAAAATTAAGAAAATAACATACTCTAATTTTAATGATTACAATCAAAACAAAAAGTAACCACTATTTTTTTTATAATAAGTATTGTTACGGTTGAAACCCAAAGTTTTTATTAGTTATCACATGTATTAGCCACTGATGTCATATAATTAGCCACCCTATTTTTAGATAGTGACCGTTGACCTGATCAATGACCTGATCATTGACCTGATCATTGACCTGATCATTGACCTGATCATTGACCTGGTCGTTGACCACTTTAGATAGCTATATAAGCGATGATTCCCTTAGCTGTAGAAAAACATGATCAAAGTAATGAAATAAAACAATATCAATTACTTCCTCTCATATCGCTTATTTCCCTTTTCTTACCTTCAAGTATCTACTTGTTGACATTCACATATCTTATCTTTTCCTCTTTTTAATTTGTATTTGTTAGAATTAATCTGAGAAGCAATTGGCTTGCTCTTGTAATTCAGTGAATAAAAGAAATGATTGAAAAGCACAACGATACCTGTTATTGATTCTAAGAATCGCTGAGTTGAGGCATAGAATAATAGCAGCGGTGTTATCTTGTTAACAATCACAGACTATTCCTCTACCTTCAGATTTAAGAAAAGATTAGCAACTGTGATTTTTATGAGACTGATCACGCATATTGAATCCTTACTCATTCAATTTGCTCCCTTATTGTAATTCCCTCTTTGTTTATTTCTATCACCATACAATACTGTTTTCTCTTGCTATCCATTAGCTTGTTATTCCAACCCATAACATAAAAGTGGTGCTTCCTGTGAAGTTGTCAAAATTCACTTATTTCCTCATTGTATGGGTAATTACTCATATCTGCCACAGCAATCAGAAGAATACTTTGCAGCACACAACAGAAATGACCTAGATTTTATTGAACTTAATCCTCTGCTCTTCTGCTTGATCTGTTTCCCTCTTAAAGAACAATCCAGTAGACAATTCCAAGACTTTTGGAACTGGATTCTGAATGAGCATTTAGCTGAAACCTACACAGCTTATACAACCTATTACTTTGACCAAGCTTATTTTGAAAACAACTTTGAAGAAAGAAACAACAGTATTAATCAGCTTTTATATTCTGCAACCTTTGAACAACAACCCCCTGATTTCGAATATCTGAATCATCAAATCCACATTTGGATTGCTGCCCATCAAGCAACTGAAACTTCCTTTGAAACAGAAGAAGAAAGCTACCAAACTGCTCCTGTTTTTGACCTTTTATCAAGTGAATCAGACTTATCTACACAAACAGTTACCCTTGAACCAATGGCTAATGACTCCATACAAGCAAACATTCTGGCCGCTCTCCAAGGTATACAAACTGCTCTAGAAAGAAGAAACAATATCCTACTACCACTATTTAGAGATGATACACAAGATCCAATTGAATGGTTGGATGATTTTGAGAGAGCTGCCACAGCCAACCAGTATGATGAAGAATACAAGTTCTAAATTGTTAGTGGCTACCTCCAAGGCTCTTCTGCTATCTGGTTCTCAAAAGAAACAGATGCCAATGCTCAAAACAGAATAATCAGATGGACACCAATTAATGCTGGAGAAGAAAATACCTCTTTCACTACCCGATTTGAGACCAAGTTCAGAACCCTAATATTAATATTAAAATGGCACATGGAATTGGAAAAAAGAACCCAAGATTCTGGAGAAGTAGTGACTGAATATGCCAAGGCTATTAGAAAGCTAATCAAACGTGTAGACTCTGGAAGAAATTGGACAGAAGAACAGAAAATTCACTCCTTCACAAAAGGATTGAGAACTGATCTATTATATGCTCTTTGGCCTCTTCTGGCCCTGAAAGATAACCCCACCATGAATATGGCCATTGAATTAGCACAAAGAATTGAAGATAACCAAAGGATGCACTTGAGATCCACACTACCAGTTTTTGCTCCTGCTTCTGTCATGGCTCTTGCCTCTCAAATGGCTGCTACTTCTTTTGCCACTCACATTCAAAATCCAAATGAACAGTTAATAGACAGACTCACAGCAAATTTTGCCCAGTTATTAGAACTCTTAGCCCAAGCAGTCAGAGAAAATCAACAACCACAAAGACCCAGATTTGAATCATGCTTCAATCAGTCTCAGCAACCACCTTATCAAAGACAACAAAATTGTGGCCCATCTGTATGCTATTGCTGTGGATTAACTGGACACTTTTCAAAAGATTACAACAATCTTCCACTGCCTCCACCAGTTCCCAGAAACAATGATGCCCAGAACAACAGACCCAACAACAACAATGTTCTCAACCAAAGATCCAATCATGCCAACATCAACTTCTTTGGAGAGGATCCCCTAGTTGAAGCCACTGTTTATCAGCCTTTAAACTGGTAAGTGCACCTCCAAAGGGTGAGAGTGCAAGCCAACCAGAAGAAAACTCCTTTTACACTTTTAACTTAACTGATGATGACCATGACATGGATGAACTAGCAATCAACCCCTCTGAATTCACAAGAAAGAAGAAGAAAGCCAAAGTTGATTTTGTTCTGGACTCCAATAAAGCTTCTATATCAACTGCTGACAACAATGAGCCCCCAAAAGCCAAAGTTTTCAAAAACCCTCCAAAGTTGGAACCCCCAGAAATAGTACAAAAATCCGGCCCCTATTCTGTTGTCAAAGACCTCATGGAAACCCCAGCACATATAATCTTTGGCCAATTGATGACCCATCCACAATTCAGAAAAGATCTTCACAAATCTCTGATTCCAAAGAAAAAGACACCCAAAACCAACAAACATTCTTGCCAAGCTGGATTTGCTGACAATAGCAATGTCATTCCTCTAATTTGCAAAGCCCAAGTGGCTGGCTACTTCATCGATTTGATCCTAGACAGTGGATTATCTGTTAGTATTATTGCTAAACACTTTTTTGAAGCAATTGGCAAAAAAATTGATGAACCATTCACACGACCAATGACCAATGTGCATGGTGATAAGAAAAAAGGACTTGGCATAGCCAAAGCTATTCCTGTCCGCATCAATGGCATCAGCATTGAAACTGATATGGAAGTATCTGAAGTGAAAGAATACACCATCATTGTTGGCAATGAATGGCTCAAGAAAGCAAAAGCTTTGCTTAATTATAAACTCTGTGAACTAACCATCAGATGTAGTAAGAAACCCATTGTGGTTAAGTGTTGCCATTGGACAACTCTCAGTATCCAAGCAGAACCCAGAAGAAAATGAATCAGACAAATCAGATGATGAAGAAAGTGAGGAAGAAGAAGAACAAGAAGAACAAGAAGAAACTATTGAACTCGCCTATACCATCTTTACCAGCAATAACAAACCACTAGATAATGTCAAGGCAGATAAAGAAGGAATCATTGTCAATGGCAAGCTAATCTGCTGGCCTTATTATGACATGCTCAAAAGAACCTTTGACAGAAAGCCAGGCAAGAAAGCCAAATACAGTTATTGGTGGCATGGTCCTTGTGCCTGGTGCTGGTGCAACAAACCATTGTATTCTCTTAGTGATAAATACATGTCCTGCCTGATCTATTACAAAAATTGGGAACCAATCAGTTTGATATCCCGAGAGGAAATAAAAGAAGTCCAAAAGTCCTTTGAAAATGAACCACCTGAAATCCAATCACTGGTTGTAAAACAAAGAGAACTCTCTCCAGAAGAAAGAAAGATAGACATTGAAAATCTGCTGGCTAGAAACAGCCCAGTTATCTCAAAAGAAAGTGAATCCCCTGGACATACACATGTGATACAACACACCATCATCACCAGAGAAACTCACCCCATCCATTTGAAGCCTTATCAATCCAACTGGCGCAATGATGAGTTTATCAAAAAGAAAATAACCCAAATGAAAAATCTTGGATTCATACAGGAAACCAAGAGTGAATGGGCATTTCCAGTTGTAGTGGTATCCAAGAAAGGAGGAACCTTATGCTTTTGTGTTGACTATCGCCAACTAAATGCCATTACTGAAAGAGACATGTACCTACTTTCCAAGATTGATGCAATGCTAGACCAATTTCATGGTGCTGCTTTCTTCTCAACCATTGACTTAACTGCTGGATTCTGGCAAGTAGAGATGGATCCAGAAAGCAGAAAAAAAACTGCCTTCATCACCAAATATGGCACCTACAAATTCACAGTCATGCCTTTTGGTCTCACAAATGCTTCTTTCACCTTTCAATGCTTAATGGACAAAATATTTGAATCAGTAAAGTAAACTTTGTCTTAGTCTACTTGGATGACATAATGGTATACTCAAAAACCTGGGATGAATATCTTGAACATTTGCAAAAGGTTTTTGACCTTCTTAGAAATGCTGGTCTTAAGATCAATCCAATCAAATCATTCTTTGGACATCAATCCACCCAGTTCCTTGGCCATCTTATTACAAAAGATGGAATCTTCCCTGATCCAGCCAAAATTGAAAAAGTTCAAAACATTAGACAACCAATGAATGTTCATGAACTACACTTTTTTTTTGGTTTGGCCTCTTATTATTGCAAGTTTGTCAAGAATTTCTCCAAAATTGCTGCTCTTCTCAATTAGCTACTTAAGAAAAACATCAATTATCACTGGGGCATTTATCAACAAAAAGCATTTGAAATTCTAAAGGAAAAACTGGTTACAGAACCCATCTTTATGCAATCTAATCTGGATCAACCTTTTATCCTCCATACTGATGCATCTGGTTATGGACTTGGTGCTGTTCTTTTCCAGAAAGACGAAAATGGCAGGGAACATGCTGTAACATATGTCAGTAGAACTCTTACATCAGCAGAAAGAAACTACTCAGTCACTGAGCAAGAATGCTTAGTAGTAGTTTGGGCTACCAGCTACTGGGACAAATATCTTAAGAGTGTGAAATTTTTGGTGATAACAGATCACCAAGTTTTGGTTTGGCTATGTAACAAAAGAAACCTGGAACATAAATGAATAACTCGCTGGATACTCTACTTGGATGAATTCGAATATGACATTCAACACTGCAAAGAAGCTAATCATCAAAATGCCGACGCTCTCTCCAGACTTACCATCCAGTGATAGTAAACTCTCTCAAACCAAACCAACTTAATTATTTGTAACTCCCCTACAAACAAACACGATAATGGGCTTGAACAACTACTCTGCCTTAATAGAATTTTTGGGTAAAGGACAATACCCACCAGATTATACTCGACAGCAAAGAGAACATTTGCACAAACAATCAAATTTCTATTTGATTTGCCAGAACCAGTTATATAAAAGAAATAGAAAAGATCCTGACCGCCTCCAGAGAGTCATCAGATTTGAAGAAAGAGAAATTGTGATCTACAATATGCACACTGATCCATTAGCTGGACACTTTGGAAAAACAAAAACAATCCAGAAAACTTTAGCTTGCTATTATTGGCCTACCTTTGGAAAAAACATTGCTGAATATATCAAAACCTGTAATACCTGTCAAAGAAGAGGAAAACCCAATCGCAAGGAAGATATCCATCCGATCTCTGTTGGTCAACCATTTGACAGAATTGGTATAGATGTTGTTAGACCTTTAACAGTAACTCCTGATGGCAACAGATACATTATCACAGCTACCGACTATCTTACAAAGTGAGTAGAAGCAAGAGCCACCCCAGATCAAACAGCAGTCTCAATTGCCAATTTCATTTATGATGATATTATCTGTCACCATGGCTGCCCCAAAGAACTTTTATCTGATAGAGGAAGAGCTTTTTTCAGTACACTGGTTGAAGAACTTTGCAGAAAAATGGGAATATGTCATAAACTCTCTTCCTCTTATCACCCCTAAACAAATGGCCTAGTGGAACGTTTCAATAGAACACTATGTAAAACCCTAGCCAAAACCAGTGAAGAAACCAACTTATGGGACAAAATATTGCCTTCAGCTTTGTTTGCTTACAGAACTGTGAATCATAACATAACAAGTTATGAACCCTTTTATCTGCTCTATGGACAAATAGCAATTCTACCAATAGAAATAAATATAGAAACAATACTTTTTGAAGAAATAACAATAAGAGATTATAAGAACATTTTGCAAAGAAGACTTGGTACCATTCTTGACTCATTGGTAGAAGCACGGATAATTGTCTTTGAAAAGATAAAACAATTTCAAGAGAAGCTCAAAAAGAAAAAGACCTATAAAACACTTTCCTTAAGTGTTAGTCACTTAGTTTTGGAATACCGTTCAGACAAAGACAATGTTTATGGTGATAAATTCTCCAGCCACTGGAAAAGATTTTTTATAGTCAACAAAGTTTTGAACAATGGTTTATATATCCTACAAGATCAATATGGAACAATATTCAGTGATTGTCCTGTTCATGACATGCGACTCAAGAAATATCACAAATAACCTAATTGGTTACCTGTTGTGGTAATACCAACCCAAATGATCAGCAAAAATCAGATATAAATAAATGCACCATTTCCAAAACAGAGGTATCTTCAATCAACATAAACAATTATTTCCTGGATCAAAACATTTAAAACACTTTCTATACTCTTCATGAGTACTGGATCAAGAACTATCCAAATACTACTCTGACTATTGGAAAACAAACCACCATAACAGACAACAGTAGAACTCACACTGTTATCAGACCAAAGAAAACAACTACCAGAAGAGAAAGAATTGGTGGCAAAATGGATAAATACCTGCTGGAAAGCATAACAGCAGTGATACTTTCACTTTTCAGCACAATTGGAAAAACAATACAAGAAATCTTGCCTATAGACAAAAACTTGTCATATGGAAGACAACTAGAACTCTATGGTTGTCTTGGTGAAATCATAGAAGACATGAAGCTCATGAAGAAAACAACTTCAGAGATACAAGTGGAAATTTTGGGCATTATACGATTAGATGTTCTAAGAGTTTTGATCATTGCTAGAAGAGTCAGAACTCTTATACAAAGATTTGGTCTCTTGGATACAAAACTTATTTCACCTCAAGTATTATATACCTTGTCTACAAAAGACTTCAACAAACTAGTTAGTTTTGAGTTAGACAAAACTCTTCACATAGACTATCTCATAAATAGCTTAATTTTGCTGGAGCTCAATCTCTTTGAAGAGGATGATGTTATGGTTGAAACCCAAAGTTTTTATTAGTTATCACATGTATTAGCCACTGATGTCATATAATTAGCCACCCTATTTTTAGATAACTATATAAGTGATGATTCCCTTAGCTGTAGAAAAACATGATCAAAGTAATGAAATAAAACAATATCAATTACTTCCTCTCATATTGCTTATTTCCCTTTTTTTACCTTCAAGTATTTACTTGTTGGCATTTACATACCTTATCTTTTCCCCTTTTTGATTTGTATTTGTTAGAATTAGCCTAAGAAGCAATTGGCTTGCTCTTGTAATTCATTGAATAAAAGAAATGATTAAAAAGCACAATGATACCTGTTATTGATTCTAAGAATTGCCGAGTTGAAACATAAAATAATAGCAGTGGTGTTATCTTGTTGACAATCATGGACTATTCCTCTACCTTCAGATTTAAGAAAAGATTAGCAACTGTGATTTTTATGAGACTGATTATGCATATTAAATCCTTACTCATTTAATTCGCTCCTTTATTGTAATTCCCTCTTTGTTTATTTCCATCACCATACAATACTGTTCTCCCTTGCTATCCATTAGCTTGTTACTCCAATCTGTAACAGTATATTACTGCTTAGAAGTCTTTTTGGTAGTAAAAACAATTAAACACCACATTATTGAAATGTTTTTCTTGAAATTTTCTGTCTTTAATTAATTTAAAAGCACTTTTTTTTTTAATTAAAAAAATACACTAAAACTAGTTTTAATAATATTTATTTATTTAATAAACAAAGCCCAATCACAATTTAATACAAATTAAGTATTTATATTAAACATAATTTAAATGTTTGTTATATATAACCACTTAAGCCAATTAAAACTATATTATGTATTTATTTTTATTATAACATTATTGTTAAAACCAAAAAAATAAACAGCTTATTTTAAACCAAAAACTATAATATAAGCTTTTATAATATTAAGTATTTATATTATATTATAAAATATAATAATTAAAAGATTATATACAACAAAAAATACAAAGTTATTTATATATAATCTGTTATTTTTTTCTAATTTAGTCTTAAATTTAAGCTAATTAAATCTTTTTTTTATGACCAATTACCAAATTACAAACAAAATTAACTAACTTTAAAACAATAAAATTATTTTTTAAAAACAAAACTTTTATATAAAATTATATATAAATATTTATAATATAAAACATAATATTATAATTAAAAACTATAATTTTTATTAATTATTTATATATTAGTTATTAATATTATATAGTTAGCCATCTTATTTTTAAAAAATAATCAATAATCTAATTAATAATCTAATTAATAATCTGACTATTAACTTAATTATTAATTTAATTAATAACTTAATCATTAACTTAATTATTAATTTAATTAATAGTTATTTTAAATAGTTACATAAGTAATATATTTTTTAATTATAAAAAAACATATTTTAATATATTTGATATATATAAATCAAAATAATAGAAATTATTTTTAAATATTTAATTTTTTTAATTTGTTTATTTTTTTTGTTTTTTTAAGTATTTAAACATTTATGAATAAAAGATTATTTGTTGGTATTTATTTATAATTTTTAGTTTTAAAAATTATTAAATAAATATTATTGAAAAATGCAATTAATATCTGATATTAAATTTTAAAAATATTAATATAAGACATAAAATTATATTAATATATTATTTTTCTATTTTTAAATTTTTTTGTTATTTTTTAAAAAAATTAACAACTAAGATATTTATGAGATTAATCTTATACAATAAATTTATATTAATTTAATTTATATTTTAAAGTTAAAATTTTCTTTTTAATTTTATTAATCATATAATTCTGTTTTATTTTATTATTTATTAGCTTATTATTCTAATCTATAATAATATAAACAAAATAGCTTTAATTATATTAAAACTTTTTCTTTATTATTATATATATTAATTATAAGCTAAATTAAAGATTTATTAATTTTTTTATCAATTACTTTAAAAAAGTATTTAACAATAATATTAACAAATAATCTGTTATTTAAAATTAAGTTAATAAAATAACAAATTATTTAAACTTTGTAAATTAAAAAAATATTATTATTATTATTATAAAATTCAGTTTAATAAAAACACTTATTGGTTTTTGAAATCTTTTTTTTTAGAATTAAGAATTTATACAGATTTTTTTTGAACTAAAAATAGATTATTAGTTGGCTAAAAGTAATATGTATTTGAATTTTTTTTTTTTTTTTTTTAAAGTTTAACGAGTGAAGTCCAAATGCCACCTAGTGCTATACATCATATAAATGATCTAAACTAGGTGTGAATCATGCCTTCACTACACGCGACCAGACACTAAGACTAGTCAGAACAACACTACACACTTATATGAATGAAAGCCATGTCACCAACACCTGCATAAAACAAACAATGCTTACAATACCCAAAACTGATGCCAAGTGCATTAGCAATGCCCAACAACCTAATCACTCCAGCTAAAAACCATGTAGAAAAACCAGAAACAGTGACAGAAATAAAACCATCATGTAGAATCAGCTTATTCCTCTCCATAATGGCCCGGTGTTTTACACGAACTAGCCAGATATTATCACGAAATGCAAGACAAAATTCTTGCACAAAATCCACAACTTCAACCACTGCCACCTTAGGATTCTTGTAAACAGAAACAGACTCACAATACCAATCGCCGAAAACAAAGTCTTTACACAGGGCCATACTGACAGACAAATCTGAAATGCAAGTTGACAACAACTGCAATATGCACGAAAAAGAACAAAACAGGCCAGAATGCACCTCTCAGACAGCTGCATAAGTGTCCAACAAACCAGTGTGGCTATCAGCATCAAAAGAGCAAGAAAAGACATGGTCTGAGACTTCAACCTCACCACAGAACAAACAAACCACACTGAGATAAACCCTATCATACAGACATTTTTGCATAGCAACAGGAAGGCGATGATGAAAGGCTTTCATGAAATATGTACAAAAGCCAGCTGTCCGAGTACTAGTAAAACCAGTCGCCATGTGGAAATCTGGGTACCACACCAAAGAAGACCTCAACCAGTCAATATCAGCATGCATACACCCTGGAACAACCCGGGAACCAGAACCAACCTCCCAATGTGCATGATGAATTGATCTGAATATGTTATGAACAAAATGCCTTGAATTGCCAGAAACCATATTAATACCAGCCTTCAAAAACCTCTCACTGACCAAGTGGGGCAAGTGCCAGGCAGAAAAGACAGCTTCCTTAGCAAGTGCATTAGCATGCTCATTGCCTGAAACACCTGAATGGCCCTTAACCTTAATCCAATTAACATCCAAATTTTTGCAATGAATGACATTGGTGATGTGACGACGCTCAATCCAACAACAATTCTTAAAATCAGGGCCAGCCAATAAAGACTCTGACCTATAAGCATCTATGGCCACTTGGCTGTCTGAGAACAAGTCAACTGAATGAGAAGAAAGAACACACTCAAGAGCTAAAGCAATGGCCTGCAACTCTGCCAAAGTAAAAGAAACCAAACCAGAAACCCTCACACCCAGACCCAAATCAATGTTCTCAAAGAAAACTGCAGCACCAGCCAACATATCAACAGTGCCCAAGTTACTCAGAGACCCATTTGTGTATACAGAGAGGCAGGCAGCACCAACATTCAATAGATCATTACAAATAACATCAAAACCAAAAGACTGACAAATGTCAGAAGAGCCACAAACACCCCTATGAGGAAAATGATCAGAAAGAGAAGCTACACTACCAAGAAAACATACAGAGAGCTCAAATCAGGAGGGGACTGGGCCATGGGGGTCCAGTTTTTTCCAACGCTTAAAAGTCTTCCAATCAAAAACAATGCTATTTTGGTTACGAAGCTGTTCTACAAAAGCAATACCATAACGCCTAAAGGAAAGAACACATTTGAAAAAAATTGTTTTGCTGAGAACTAGAGGCATAGGAGTACCATTCTAAAGACAAAAAGCACCAGCCAGAGAGCCATCCAAAGACAAATCACACCCAGAAAAAATATGAACCACACCCACCAAAAAATTGTTTGAAGGGCTAACCCCAACATAAACAGGAAATAACAAAGGGTAATGAGGACACCAGCTAAGAACCTGGAGATCATGAGACCTATGAGAAAATAAGCAACCCAAAACACCAACCGAATTCGCAAAAGTAATAACAGAAGCTGACTTGCTTTCAGCCTGAATCTGCTCAAAAGTTTTTAAATTGTACAATGAAGGATGATGAAAAGCATCATTGGAAAAGTCCAGAGGCAGCCCAGATTTGGATTTCAGATTTTTGCAAACCAAAGTGTCCCATTTATTATACACACTGAGAGGAATAAAACTGAACTGAGTTCTGTAGCTGACGATAGGAAAGAGAACTGAAGACACCAAATAAGCAAGCTGTTTATCTGAAATAACTTTTCTCAGAATAAGATTGACAAAAAACCAAACATTCAAATGTGCCTTAACTAAGCTAGGCTTCAAAAGACCCTCAGAAAACAAAAAAATACCCAGATACTGATGAGGTTCACCTCTTTTAGTGATGGAAATTGGCACACTACTGATAGTTAAATAAGGAGCAGCGACTTGACAGTTGATAGGAATGCTCACAGTCTTGTTATTGTTTATTGAAATGTCATTTAAATGAAAAAACTCACTAGCAACATTGAGAATGTGTTGTGTAGCAGCTTGGCTGCTATCAACCCAGATAGTATCATCAACAAAAGCACCAGCAGCCAGAAATAATGACAGTCCAGCTTGCGATTCCATCTGGCCAGTCTTAGAAACGAAATGAGAAATCAACCTGTAACCATAAATGCTCTCCTGTCTCTTAATCTCACACAAAAGTGAGTCATAAAATATGTGCCAGAGAAGTGGCGAAAAAACCTCCCCTTAATCCAACCTATCGTGAACATGATATCCATCAGTCAAACCAAAATCCGTTATCACTCTGTTAGTGCGACTATTATAAATGCTATCAAAAAACCTGATAAATTTGTCACACATTTTGATCCTAACCAAACTTCTCTTGAGATGCTCCCAACCAACAGAATCATAAGCTTTGCGCATATCTTGTAAAACTAATCACAACTCCTAGTTCTTTTTCAAAGCATCTTCAATTACTGAACCAATAGCAAAGATAGGTGATTGAGTAGACGTACCCTTCAGGACAGAGAAATTGTCCCCACAAAGGACATCAAAACTGCTACAAGCCAGAGAAATCCGATCTGACAAAATCTTGGAAAGGACCTTGTGAGCTGTCTCAATCAAAGCAATCAGATGGGTATTTGTAAGAACCCTTTCCCACTCATAAAATTTAGAGATTATTGAGACCCAGGCTTCCCTCCAGGGCCCAGGCACAGACTCACAACCTAAACAAAAATTTAAGAGCACCAAAAACATATTCAAGACCATGTTTCCAAAGTTTATTATTGATACCAGAAAGACCAGCCACTTTCCCATTGGGCAAATTTGAAACAACACCAAACATCTCATTGAAACTGATTGAATGTATTACATTCAAAAAGGCACCATCAAAGACATGATCCAAAGGCCAAAATTGCCTAGCCCAATCACCAGAGATATCAGAAGCCACCACACGTTTTCGAGTTCAACCCTCCATAATTCCATCCACCTTAGATTTAACTAACTCAGGCTCCAAGACCAACTCCCTACCATCCACCAAATAATCCAGCACCACTTTATAAAAAAGATGCTCCAAAACACTTCTAATGGTATGACCCTTATCCACCTCAAAACTCTCCATCCTTCTCTCAATAGTCTGCCTTATACCAGATTCTTCAGCTTGCTTTGATTTCAACAACTTAGAAGAGCAGTAAGACTTTTTCACCTTAGCCAGCCCAGAATGGATTGCATCAAAACCGACACCAGAAAGAAACAAAAATCTTATCATTGAAGTGCCCACAGAATCAAGCCTGTTCCAAGTATCCAACAACAAGGCAAAATTCCTGCCAGAAACCATCTGAGAAGCCTTCACCAGTTTAGACACAAGTAGCTTCAATTTATAAAACCAGAAAGAAACCTTATTAAAAACACAATCGAAACCCCTAAACCATTTTTTCTTAAATGTACCACTAGCAGAAAGAACCACAACCTTATAAACAATGTCCCATATTGCATCCAGATCAGAAAACTGCTTAGCCATAACAAACTCATCTGAAAACATAACAGCATTAGCAGCCATAGCATTCCTGAATTCTAACCACTTAATCTCACTGGTATTTTTGATATCATACTTCCAATGATCTTTATTAGCCTGTTTGCGCAGTAAATTCAGCTGAACATTGAGCAGGCCACCCAGTTCCACAGAAATATAAACAGCCTTGTGATCAGTATCAAAATATTCCCCAACACCATCCACACCACAATCCATCACTACACCAACCAAATTAGAAGAAACAAACACGTAGTCAATTGTCTTAGTAATACCATAAGAATTGCACCAAGTAGGTGATTTTACAAAAGAGCTCCCTCCCAGAGAGTTAATCAAACCCAAATTAGAACATTTTTTGAAACTGGCACATTTGTGTGAACCATTCTCATTAAAATTACCACCAAGAATAACAAAAGAGGACTCATTAATGGCTTTAGCAATAAGAGAGTTGATCTCACCAGCCTGAAAAAACCAAGCCACTGGTGACATACCAGCATAGAGCCCCAAAATAGACACTGAAAGTTTATTTTTGAAAAGCAACTTGATAGATAAGAGCCGACCAGGCACCTCAGAAATTTTACAGATGTGCTTTGCTAAAGAAGAATTCACGACAATTAACATCCCAGCACCCGAAGAACCAGAATTCAGACCAGAAGTAAAAACCCGAACACCATCAAATTTGTCGGCCAACCATAGACAAACTTTCTCTTTAAGCTTTGACTCTGTGAAAATAGAAACTAAATTGTCCATATCCTTGTGCCAATGAATGACATTATTTTGCTTCACAGGATTGTTCAATCCATGAATATTACATGTAGCAATTTTCTATATCAGACCATTCATTGAGAAAGAGGTAAAGGAAAAGCACCACCTGCCAAAGCCAAACCATCCAAGTGCGCTGATAGGCTTATGACCAAAGCAGAGAGATCTTCCAACATGTTTTCCAATTTTACAATCTTAGGTGAGGCAGTTGAACCAAGAATGGCAGCAGTCTTGTCACTAGTGGCATCACCCAAACCCACTTCCATCACTATATCCTCCCCTTAATTCTGCGATGGGAGGGTTACCAGCAGCTGACATCCAGGGCTAGGCTGAGAAACTGCTGGCATGAATAAGTCCAACTTCTTAGCCAACTCACCAATCTGTCCTGTAAGGCTGACAAGACTGCTTTCAATATTCTTCAAACGGTCTTCCAATTCGCCATTAACAGTCAGAAGAGATTTATCATAAGATATAGAACCAGATTGAGCTGAATCACCAAAAAACACTATCAGGAGTGGATTACCAACCACGGAGGCCCAAGTTTTTCCACTGAAAGCCAAAGGATGAGAAACAGAGCAGATTTTTTTTCATAAATCTTTGCCAGACAGAACTGATCCTGAGCCGAAAGAGGAGCTCTTTTGCTCCTAGGACTTGAGGACACACTAGCAGTATGACAAGCAAGAGAAATATAACCAGAAGTTTTGCAAATTGAGCACCATGCAGTAGTTAAACAAGATTATCAGAGACCAACACCTTTTATAACAGAAGTGTTTGTCATTGCCTGAATAAAGCTATCCTCAGAATCAAAGCACACAGTGGCACAGTGTGTTCAGACATAACTAACAGAACTGCATTCAATAACACATGTTTTCCCACCAATCAAACCAATGAAGTCCCAGAAATCATGAGCATTGGTGTCCATGAGGGGCATATAAAGCAAAGCCCTAAACTCATCTTTGGCATTCCATGTTTGTTTGTCAATATCGGCTTGGGCCACACACACCGCATCTTTCCCAATAAGGATAGACCACTCAGCTGCCAAGAGATTAGCCTAAATTTGATCCTCTAATTTGATGATTGCCTTTTGCCATAGACCCACCAACTGCATTTTGATCGACTTAATAAACCCAAATTCAGAAATGGCTGCACGCACTGCCTCAATGGAAGTTCCCACAGGAATTTCTTTCAACACAATTGCCCAATTTGTATAATTGTTGATAGGGCACTTAAGATTAGTGTTTACCACAACACCATAATCATTTGCCAACTGCACAGCTGCCATCATTGCTTTTTCAGAAGTGAAAGATACCCAGATGATTCCACCAAATTTTGAGGGAGTAGAGACTCTCCCAAAACCATTTACACCTGAAAAGATTTTTCTGACAAAATCGACTTTTTTCTGAGAGAATTTTCCAGCCACTGCTACCAGATCAATATCTAAAGCAAAGGATTTGCGAACAGGCACTTGAACGGATGGCTTGACTGGAAGAGAAGATAGGAGAAGAAGAGAATCATCCAACACATTATCTTCTGCATCAACAGTATCATAATTAATTACACCCAACGGTTTCCCTAATACTTTCTTGGTCTTTACATGCAAACCCTTTGGTGTTTGATCAGGATTCCCTCCTATGAGAGTACTATTATCATCATAGTCTACACTAGTCTCTTTAACCAAGCATTCTTCCTCCATGTCAATACTCTCAGATTCCATAGTGTCACCAGTCTCAGAACCCCATGAACGAGTACCAAGAGCTTCAGCAGCAACCCCTTTATTATCAATACCTTCTTCCAACACACCTCTCTTTTTCTTCTTCCTTGATGCAACAGTCTTGAAACCACCCTCAGAACCAGAAGCTTTAACAATTTTCTTCATAACAGTAATAACAGAGCCAACAGTGGCCTCGTAATCAAAGAATGGTTTTGATTTATTGTACTGAATGGTAAAAAAAAAAAAAAAAACTTCTTTCAAAAAAACTATAGACTCTTTTTTGGGATTTTTGGATGAAGGAAAGAAAGAAGTTTTTTTTTTTTGTATTTGAGTTTTTATAAAATTTTTGACAATAGAATAAAATTCAAATTTTTGTACAATTTTTAAAAATTTTTAAAAACTTTTGTTTTTAATTGTTTATTGTTTTTAGTAATTAATGTAGTAACTTTGTTAAAATTTAGAATAAAATCAATCTTGGTTTTTTTTTGTAAAATTAAAAAGATTAATAATTAATTTATTTATATTATAATTATTATTAATTAGATTAAATACATAAAAAAAATTTTTTTTGTTAATTTATATTCTTACTTTTTAATAATATGCTTATTAACTTAAAAATTAATAAGTAATAACTTTAATTAAGAAATTTTTTTCAAAAAAATTTAGGTTTATATGATTAAATTTTTGATTAAAAATATTATTATTATTAATTTTATTGTTTTGATTGTTATTGTTTTTAAAAATTAATAAAAGCAAAAATAAATTGTTACAATTTTTTAAAAAGTATTTAATTAATTTACAATAGTAATATACAAATAAGTTATAATTTTGCTTAATATAAGATTTAAATTTAGGTTTCTAATATTATTGAATTTTTTTATTACTTGTGCTAATAATTTAAATAATCAGATAAAATTAGCAGTAAGCTTATCTATAAGCTGTTTATTTAAATCTTAAATTTAATTAGCAAAAGAAATAACAGCTATTTAAAAAGCTAAAGTCAAAACAAAAACAAAAACTAAAAATATGAATTCCAAATATATTTTTTAATTGTTTTTGATTTTTTAAACAAGTTTAATAGTTATATTTATTGTAAAATTATTTTTTAAAACCAAAAAAAACCAAAAAGCATATGATTAATTAATTCTTAATTCTTTTGTAAAAAAATAAAGTTTTTGTTTAATTTTTTTTAGAGTCTATTTGCTTAATTAACTTTTTTATAACTTTGGCATATTTAATTACCAAAATTTTGAATTTTTTTTCTAATTTCATGTATTATTTAGATATTAAAATTAAAATTTTAAATTTTTATTCAAACTAAATAATAATAAAAATATTGTTTTTTTTGTATTTTAAAATTTTTTTTATTTTTTAGAAAACACTAATAATAGTTTTTTGTTAAAACCAGATAGTAAAAAAATTTTAAAAATAACTATCAACAATCTGTAATTTGTAAGTATTATTGTATTAATTGGCTGTTGCTGTTTTTTTAAAGTTATTTAATTATTTAATTAGATTTTATGTATTATTTTTAAATAAAAATAGTAAAATATTGTTTTTTTGTTTTAAAAGCAAGTTATATATTTTAAAAAGTAATCAAAATATTTGCTTATATAAAATTAATAGTCATTGGTTTAGAAATAACTGTTTTTTAAAAAGCTTTAATTTACTTAAAAAAAATCAAAAACAGAAACAGTTTAATAATATTATGATTAACACTATAATTTTTATTAATTATTACATATTATTGTTACAGTTGAAACTTATATTTCTTATTAATTATCATATGTATTAGCCACTAATGTTATATAAATTAGCCACTATATTTTTAAAAAATGATTATTAACCTGATTAATGACCTGATCATTGACCTGATCATTGACTACTTTTAACAGTTATATAAGCAATGAATCTCTTAGCTATAGAAAAGCATATAGAAATCAAAAAAATAAAATAAATAAAATAACAACTTTTATCTTAATTATTCTCTTATCATTAATTTCCCTTTCTCTACATTCAAGTATCTGAATATCTTGGAATAAAAGATTACTTGTTGATTATTCCTTACTCTTTTCCTGAAACATGTAATTGCAACATTTGAAAATTATTAAGTAAAATGTAATTGAAGAGTACATCTAATACTTGATATTGAATTCTAAGAGTGTTGACATAAGACATAGAATTATATCAGATGTGATCATTTGTTGACAGTATGGACTATTCCTCTATTTTCAAATTTCCTGATTATTTTTGAAAAGTATAGTGACTGAAATATTTTATGAGACTGATCTTGCACATTAAATTCATACTTATTCAATTTGCTTATTAAAGTTGAAATTCCTTTGATTATTTCTATTATCCTACAATCTTGTTCTCTCTTGCTATTTGTTAGCTTGTTACTCTAATCCATAACATAAAAGTAGTGCTTCCTGTGAGATTGTCAAAATTCACCTTGTTTTCTATTATATAAGTGATTATTCATATCTGCCATAACAATTAGAAAAACACTTTGAAGCACACAACAAAAATAATCTAGATTTTATTGAACTCAATTCTTTGCCTTTCTGCTTAATTTGTTTTTCCATTAAAAAACAATTCAGCAGACAATTCCAAGACTTTTAAAACTGGTTTCTGAATGAGCATTTAGCTGAAACTTATACAGTCTACACAATCTATTACTTTAACCAAGCTTATTTTAAAGACAACTTTGAAAAAAGAAACAACAGTATCAATTAGCTTTTATACTCCACAACTTTTAAACAACAGCCTCCTGATTTTGAATATCTAAATCATTAAATCCACACTTGGATTGCTGTTCATTAAGCAACTAAAACTCCTTTTGAAACAGAAAAAGAAAGCTATCAAACTGCTCCTGTTTTTGATCTTTTATTAAGTGAATCAAATTTATCCACACAGTTACCCCTGAACCAATGGTTAATGACCCCATGCAACAAAACATTCTGATTACCCTCCAAGACATACAAACTGCTTTAGAGTAAAGAAACAATATTCCACTACCATTATTCAGAGGCAATGCACAAAATCCAATTAAATGGTTGGATGACTTTAAAAGAACTACCACAGCCAACCAATATAATAATAAATACAAGTTCCAAATCATTGGTAGCTACCTCCAAGAGTCTTTTGCTACATAGTTCTCACAAGAAACTAATGCTAGTGCTTACCAAAGAATCATTAAATGGGCACCAACAAATGCTGGAGAAGAAAACACTTCTTTCACAACCTGGTTTGAAACTAAATTTAGAACTCTTATCTTAATATCCAAATGGTGTATGGAATTAAAAAGAAAAATCCAAGGTCCTCGTGAAGTTGTAACTAAATATGCCAAAGAAATCAGAAAATTAATCAAGCAAGTAGATTCTGGAAAAAACTGAACAAAAGAACAAAAGATTTATTCCTTTACAAAAGGATTGAGAACAGATCTGTCTTATGCTCTTTGGTTCTTTCTGGCCCTGAAAAACAATCTCATAATAAACATGGCCATTGAACTTGCCCAACAAATTAAAGACAATCAAAAGATGTACTTGGGATTTACACTTCCAGTTTTTGCTTCTGCTCTTGTTATGGCCCCTGCTCCTTAAATGGCTGTTACTTTTTTTACTGCCCAAACTCCAGATCTAAATGAATAGTTAATAGATAAACTTACAGCTAATCTTGTCTGGTTACTAAAACCCTTAGCCCAAGCAGTCAGAGAAAATCAACAATCACAAAGACTCAGATTTGAATTTACTTTAATCAACCCCAACAACCCCCTTATCAAAGACAACAAAATCATGGCCCACCTGTGTGTTATTACTGTGGATTAACTAGATATTTTTTCAGAGATTACAACAATCCTCTCCTGCCTCTTTCAGCTCCCAGAAACAATAACAATTAAAACAACAGAACTATTAACAACAATGTCCCCAACCAAAGACCCAATCATGCTAACATCAATTTCTTTGGAGAGAATCTCTTAGTTGAAGCCACTGTTTATTAGCCTTTAAGCTGGTAGGCACACCTTTAAAGGGTGAAAGTACAAGCCAACCAAAAGAAAACCCCTTTTATGCCTTTAAACTAACTAATAATGACCATGATATGGATGAACTGACAATCAACACTTTTGACTTGACAAGAAAAAAGAAAAAAGCCAAAGTTGATTTTGTTTTAGATCTCAACAAAGCCTCAACTTTCACTGCTGATAACAATGAGCCATCAAAGGCTAAAGTTTTTAAGAATTCTCCAAAGTTAGAACCTCCAGAAATTGTACAAAAATTTGGACCCTATTTTGTTGTAAAAAATCTTATGGAAATCTCAGCACATATCACTTTTGGCCAGTTAATGACTCATCTACAGTTTAGAAAAAATCTTTGCAAATCATTGATTTCAAAGAAAAAGATACCAAAGACCAACAAATGCCTATGCCAAGCTGGACTTGTTGACAACAGCAATGTTACCTTTTCTATTTGTAAAGCCCAAGTGGCTGGTTATTTTATTGATCTGATCTTGAACAGTAGATTATCTGTTAGCATCATTGCCAAACACTTTTTAGAAGCAATTGGCAGAAAAATTAATGAACTATCTACAAGACCAATAACCAATATACATAGTGACAAAAAGAAAGATCTCAGCATAGCCAAAGCTGTTCCTGTCTGAATCAATAGCATTAGCATTGAAACTGATATGAAAGTATCTAAAGCAAAAAAATACACCATAATAGTTGACAATAAATGGCTCAAAAAGGCAAAAGCCTTGCTTGATTATAAACTTTGTGAACTAACTATTAGATGTAATGAGAAACCTATTGTGGTTAAGTGCTGTTATTAGACAACCTCTTCAGTATCCAAGCAGAATTAAGAAGAAGAACAATCAGATGAATCAGATGATGATAAAAGTGATGAAGAAAAAGATTAAGAAGAACAAGAAGAAACTGCTGAACTTGCTTATACTATCTTCATTAGCAATAGCAAGCCACTAGACAATATTAAAGCTGACAAAGAAGGAATAATGATAAATGACAAGCTAATCTGCTGGCTCTACTATGATATCCTCAGAAGAATCTTTGATAGAAAACCTGGTAAGAAAGCAAAATATAGTTATTGGTAACATGGCTCTTGTGCCAGGTGCTGGTACAATAAACCTCTATATTCCCCTAGTAATAAATACAAGTTCTGCCTAATCTATTACAAAGATTGGAAGCCAATTAGTTTGATACCCAGAAAAGAACTAAAAAAAGTACAGAAGTCCTTTGAGAGTGAACTACCTAAAATTCAATTCCTAGTTGTAGAACAAAAAGAACTTTCCCCTAAAAAAAAAAAAGTGGACATTGAAAATCTGTTGGTAAGAATAGCCCAGTTATCTTAAAAGAAGGTAATACACCTAGATGAACCCATGTAATACAACACAAAAAAAACTCATTCCATTCATTTAAAGCCTTATTAATCTAATTAACACAATAATAAGTTTATCAAGAAGGAGATAAACTGGATGAAAAATCTTGGATTTATATAAAAAACCAAGAGTGAATGGACTTTCCCAGTTGTAGTGGTATCCAAAAAAAGTGGAACTTTATGCTTCTGTATTAACTACTGCCAATTAAATACTATTACTATAAAAGACATATACCCACTCCCCAAAATTAATGCAATGCTAGATAAATTCAATAGTGCTGCTTTCTTCTCAACTATTGACTTAACTGCTAGATTCTGGCAAGTAAAGATGAATTCAGAAAGCAAAAAAAAAACTGTTTTCATTACCAAGTATGGCACCTATGAATTCACAGTTATGTCTTTTGGTCTCACCAATGCCCCTTCTATTTTTCAATGCCTAATAGACAAAGTATTTGAATCAGTAAAAGAAAACTTTGTTCTGGTTTACTTAGATGACATAATAGTCTACTCAAAAACCTGGAATGAATACTTTAAACATTTACAGAAAATTTTTGATCTGCTCAGAAATGTCGGCCTTAAAATCAACCCAATCAAATCTTTCTTTGGATGCCAATCCACTCAGTTCTTTGGTTATCTTATTACAAAAGATAGAATTTTCTCTGACCTAGCTAAAGTTGAAAAAGTTCAAAACATTAGACAACCAATGAATATTCTTAAACTACACTCTTTCCTTGGTTTGACCTTTTACTATCACAAATTTATTAAAGATTTTTCCAAAATTGTCTTTTTTTTTAATTAGCTACTCAGAAAAAATGTTAATTATTACTAGGGCGCTTATTAACAAAAAACTTTTGAAATTCTGAAGAAAAAACTTGTCACTGAACCAATTTTCAAGCAATCTGATCTGAACCAATCTTTTATTTTCTATACTGATGCATCTGGCTATGGATTTAGTGCTGTTTTTTTACAGAAAAATGAAAATGGCAGAGAACATGTCATAGCATATGCCAGTAGATCCCTCACACCAGCAGAAAAGAACTATTCAGTTATTGAATAAGAATGTTTAGCAGTAGTTTGGGCTATTAGTTACTAGGATCAATATTTTCTTGGTGCAAAATTCTTAGTGGTAACAGATCATTAAGCCCTGGTTTGACTGCATAATAAAAAGAAGCTAGAACACAAACAAATAACTCACTAAATACTCTACTTGGATAAATTTGATTATGATATTCAACACCACAAAGAAGCAAATTATCAAAATGCCAATGCTCTCTTTAGACTTACCATCCAGTAATAATACAATCTCTCAAACCATACCAACTTAATTATTAGTAACTTTTTTATAAACAAACACAATAATGGACTTGGATAACTACTCTGCCTTAATAGAATTTTTGAGTAAAGAACAATACCCACCAGAATACACTCGACAGCAAAGAAAACATTTGTGCAAACAATTAAATTTCTATTTGATTTGCCAGAACCAGCTATATAAAAGAAATAGAAAAGATTCTAACCACTTTCAGAGAGTTATCAGATTTGAAGAAAGAGAAATTGTAATATACAACATGCACATTGACTCATTAGCTAGACACTTTGAAAAAACAAAAACAATTCAGAAAACTTTAACTCACTATTATTGGCTTATCTTGAAAAAAAAACATTGCTAAATACATCAAAACCTGTGACATCTGCCAAAGAAAAGACAAATCCAATCACAAAGAAGATATTCATCTAATCTCTGTTGGTCAATCATTTAACAGAATTGGTATAGATGTTGTTAGACTTTTAACAATAACTTTTAATAGCAACAGATACATTAACACAGCTACTAACTATCTTACAAAGTGGGTAGAAGCAAAAGCCACTTCTAATCAAACAGCAGTCTTAATAGCCAATTTCATTTATAAAAATATCATTTGCTGTTATGACTGCCCTAAAAAACTTTTATCTGATAAAAAAAGAGCTTTTCTCAGTACACTGGTTGAAAAACTTTGTAGAAAAATAAAAATATGTTATAAACTTTTCTCCCTTTATCACCCTCAAACAAATGGCCTAGTAAAATATTTTAATAGAACACTATGTAAAACTTTAGCCAAAACCAGTGAAGAAACAAACTTATAAAACAAAGTACTGTCTTCAGCTTTGTTTGCTTATAGAACTGTGAATTATGACATAATAAGTTATGAACCTTTTTATCTGCTCTATGGACACATGGCAACACTACTAATAGAAACTGACATTGAAACAATACCTTTTGAAGAAATCACAATAGGAAATTACAAAGACATTTTGCAAAGAAGACTTGATACTATTCTTGACTCCTTGGTAGAAGCATGAATAATTGCTTTTGAAAAGATAAAACAGTTTCAAGAAAAGCTTAAGAAAAAGAAAACTTATAAAACACTTTCTTTAAGTGTTGATGACTTGGTATTGGAATACTATTCAGACAAAGACAATGTCTATGGTAATAAATTCTCTAGCCAATGAAAAGAATCTTTTATAGTCAACAAAGTTTTGAACAATAGTTCTTATATTCTTTAAGATCAATCTGTAACAATCTTCAATAATCGTTCTGTTTATGGTACACAACTCAAGAAATATTATAAACAACCTTATTAGTTGCCTGTTGTGGTAATACTAACTCAAATAATCAACAAAAATCAAGTATAAATAAATGCATCATTCCCAAAACAGAGGTATCTTCAATCAACATAAACAATTATTTTTTGGATCAAAACATTCAAAACACTTTCTATACTTTTCATGAGTATTGGATTAAAAACTATCCAAATGCTACTCTGATCATTGGAAAACAAACCACTATAACTAATAACAGTAGAACACATATTGTTATTAGACCAAAAAAAACTACCACCAGAAGAGAAAAAATTGGTAGCAAAATGGATAAATATCTGTTGAAAAGTATAATAGCAGCTATACTTCTATCTTCTAGCACAATTGGAAAAACACTTCAAGAAATCTTACCCATAAACAAAAACTTGTCATATAGAAGGCAATTAGAACTATATGATTACCTTGGAGAAATCATAGAGGATATAAAACTCATGAAAAAACAACTTCAGAAATACAGGCAAAAATTTTGAGCATTATACTGTTATGGTTAAAACTTATACTTCTTATTAATTATCACATGTATTAGCCATTAATGTCACATAATTTAACAATTCTATTTTTAGAAAGTGATCATTGACCTGATCAATAACCTGACCATTGACCTGATCATTGACTTGATCATTGATCTAGTTGTTGACTTCATCATTGACCACTTTTGACAGCTATATAAGTGATGAATCTCTTAGCTGTAAAAAAAACATGTAAGAATCAAAGAAATAAAAGAAATAAAATAACAACTTCATTTCAATTCTTCTCTTATTACTAATTTCCTTTTCCCTATTTTCAAGTATCTAAAAAGATAAAAGATCACTTATTGGTTATTTTTTATCTTTTCCTGAAACATGTAATTACAGCATTTGAAGATTATTGAATAAAACGTGACTGAAAAGCACATCTGATATTTGATATTGAATTCTAAGAGCGCCAACATGAGGCATAGAATTATATCAGACATGATTATTTGTTAACAGTACAGACTATCTCTCTATCTTTATATTCTCCAGTTATCTTTAAAAAGTATAGCAACTGAGATATTTTATGAGACTGATCTTGCACATTGAATCCATACTTATTCAATTTGCTTTTTGAAGTTGAATTCTCTTTGATTATTTTTATTACCCTACAATTCTGTTCTCCCTTGCTATCTGTTAGCTTGTTACTCCAACCCATAACATAAAAGTGGTGCTTCTTGTGAGATTGTCAAAATCCACTTTGTTTTCTATTGTATGAGTGATTATTCATACCTGTCATAATAATCAAAAAAACACTTTGAAGCACACAACAAAAATAATCTAGACTTTATTGAACTCAATTCTTTGTTCTTCTGCTTGATTTGCTTCCCCATTTAAAAACAATTCAGCAAACAATTCTAAAACTTTTGGAACTGGTTTCTGAATGAGCATTCAGCTGAAATCTACACAGCTTATACAACCTATTACTTTGACCAAGCTTATTTTGAAGATAACTTTGAAGAAAAAAACAACAGTATTAATCAGCTTTTATATTTTACAACTTTTGAACAACAGCCCTCTGATTTCGAATATCTGAATCATCAAATCCACATTTAGATTGCTGCTCATTAATCAACTGAAACTCTTTTTGAAACAGAAGAAGAAAGCTATTAAACTGCTTCCATTTTTGACATCTTTTCAAGTAAATCAGAACACTCTACACAAACAGTTATACCTGAACCAATGGCTCAAGACTCTCTACAACAAAACATTCTAATTGCCCTTTAAGATATACAAACTGCTTTAGGGTAAAGAAACAACATCCCATTATCATTATTCAAAGGTGATGTTCAAGATCCAATTAAATGACTGGATAATTTTGAGAAAGCTGCCACAGCAAACCAATATGATAATGAATACAAGTTCCAAATTGTTGGTGGCTACTTTTAAGGCTTTCTTGCTACTTGGTTCTTACAAGAAACCAATGCCAATGCTCAGCAAAGAATCATTAAATGGGCACTAGCAAATGCTGGAGAAGACAACATCTCTTTTATTACCCAGTTTAAAATGAAATTTAGAACTTCTATCTTAATCTCAAAATGGCATATAAAATTAGAAAAAAGAACTCAAGGCCCTGGTAAGGTTGTGACAGAATATGTCAAAGCAATAAAAAAACTTATTGAATAAGTAGACTCTAAAAAAAATTGAACAGAAGAGCAGAAAATATATTTCTTCACAAAAAGACTAAGAACTGATCTATTATATGCTCTTTGGCCCCTTCTGGTCTTGAAAGATAATCCCACAATAGATATGGCCATTGAATTTGCTCAGAGAATAGAAGACAATTAAAGGATGTACCTAAGATTCACACTTTCAGTTTTTGCTCCTGTTCCTGTAATGGCTCCTGCTTTTCAAATGGCTGCTACCTCTTTTGCTGCCCAAACTCAAGACCCAAATGAACAGTTAATAGATAGACTCACAGCTAATCTTGCCTGGTTACTGGAACTCTTAGCCCAAGCTGTCAGAGAGAATCAACAAACCCAAAGACCCAGATTTGAATCCCGTTTTAATCAATCACAGCAACTCCCATATCAAAGACAACAAAATTGTGGCCCATCTGTGTGTTACCACTGTGGATTAACTAGACATTTTTCTAGAGATTGTAACAATCCTCCCTTGCTTCCTTTAACTCCTAGAAACAATGACAATCAAAACAACAGAATTATTAACAACAATATCCTTAATCAAAGAACCAATCATGCTAACATCAATTTTTTTGAAAAGAATCTCTTAGTTAAAGCCACTGTTTATTAGCCTTTAAACTGGTAGGCGCACCTCCAAAGAGTAAGAGTGCAAGCCAACCAGAAAAAAACCTCTTTTATGCTTTTAACCTAACTGATGATAATTATGATATAAATGAACTAGCAATTAACATCTCTGAATCAACCAGAAAGAAGAAAAAAGCCAAGATTGATTTCATTTTAGATCCAAACAAAGCATCCAAATTATCTGCTGATAACAATGAGCCACTAAAGACTAAGGTTTTTAAAAATCCTCCAAAGTTGGAACCCCCAGAAATTGTACAAAAATTTGGACCTTATTCTGTTGTTAAAGATCTCATGGAAACCCCAGCACACATTACATTTGGCCAACTGATAACCCATCCACAGTTCAGAAAAAATTTTTGCAAATCATTAATACTAAAGAAGAAGACACCAAAAACTAACAAATGTCTTTGCCAAGTTAGACTTGCTGATAACAGCAATGTCACCTCTCTGATTTGTAAAGCCCAAGTGGCTGGTTACTTTATTGATCTGATCCTAGACAGTGGATTATCTATTAGTGTAATTGACAAACATTTTTTTGAAACAATTGGCAGAAAGATTGATGAGCCTTCTACAAGACCAATGACCAACATACATGGTAACAAGAAAAAAGGCCTGGGCATAGCCAAAGCTATTTCTGTTCACATTAATGGTATCAGCATTGAAACTGACATGGAAGTATCTAAAGCAAAAGAGTACACCATAATTGTTGACAATAAGTGGCTTAAGAAAGCTAAAGTGCTATTTGACTATAAGCTTTGTAAGCTAATCATCAGATATAGTGAAAAACCCATTGTAGTTAAGTGCTGTCACTGGACAACCTCTCCAGTACCCAAGCAAAATCAAAAAGAAAAACAATTAGATAAATCAGATGATAATGAGAGTGATGATGAAGATCAAGAAGAACAAGAAGAAACTGCTGAACTCACTTATACTATCTTTACCAGCAATGGCAAGCCACTGGACAATATTAAAGCTGACAAAAAAGAAATCATAGTAAATGGCAAGCTAATCTGCTGGCCCTACTATAATATTCTCAGAAAAACTTTTGACAGAAAACCTGGCAAAAAAGCCAAATACAGCTATTGGTAACATGGTCTTTGTGTATAGTGCTGGTATAATAAATCTTTGTATTTACCAAGTGATGAATGCAAATTCTGCCTGATCAATTATAAAGATTGGGAACCAATTAGCTTGATACCTTGAAAAGAACTTAAAGAAGTACAAAAGTCCTTTGAGAATGAACCACCTGAAATCCAATTACTAGCCATAGAACAAAGAGAATCTTCTCTTGAAGAAAAAAAAATAGACATTAAAAATCTGTTGGCTAGAAATAATCCAGTTATTTCAAAAGAAAGTGACATCTCTGGACGAACCCATGTGATACAACACATTATTACCACCAAAGAAACTTGTCCCATTTATTTGAAGCCTTATCAATCCAATTAATACAATGATAAATTCATCAAGAAAGAAATAAACTGAATGAAAAATCTTGGATTTATACAAGAAACCAAGAGTAAATAGGCTTTCTCAGTTGTAGTGATACCCAAAAAAGATAGAACCCTACACTTCTGTGTTGACTATTACCAACTAAATGCCATCACTATAAGAGACATGTACTCACTTCTTAAAATTGATGCAATGCTAGATAAATTCAATGGTGCTGCTTTCTTCTCAACCATTGACTTAACTGCTGAATTCTGGCAAGTAGAAATAAATTCAGAAAGCAGAAAAAAAACTGCCTTTATTACCAAGTATGGCACCTATAAATTCACAGTCATGCCTTTTAGTCTTACCAATGCTCCTCCCACCTTTCAACACCTAATGGATAAAGTATTTAAATCAGTAAAAAAAAACCTTGTTCTGGTTTACTTGGACGACATAATGGTATTGTTATGGTGTTACAGGTAACTATTTCTGTTGTTGGATTAAATAAAAAACCCATAACTTAGTGCTCAAATCTAGTTGCAGTTAATAGTGATCTGAAGGTTTGTGCCTGAAGGGTTTGTATCTGAAGGGTTTGGTTGAGTTCTTTGTATAATGGACAAAGATTCAATGGTGATAGTTTTATCTGTAGCTTCCTGAAACCACAGTTTCATCAATTTTTTTCTTAGCTTGGTGGCTGGTATTCCTCCTAGTAAGCTATCCTCAATCGAGTGTTCTATCCTTATTCCTGGGTCTTTTACCAGTCACATTTATCCTGACATCAGTGCCCTGCATGTTAATCCTCAATAGAGTTAGTAAACAACAATAAAATTAAAGCAAAAAAATAAAAAAAAGAAAAAAAAAGAAAAAAAAAAAAGAAATAAGCCAAGGTGATTTACAAGTTAGTATTCCGTCAATAACCATAATCAAGAGCTATTGTTCCAGTGTGGTTAAGTGTCAATTACTATCAACATGAAGTGTTGATAATGGAAATGGATTTGAGATAACAAATAGTTATTTATTAGATAATTGTGATTTAGAGAGTTGCTTAGATTAAATCTAAACTTTAGAGGTCTGTCTTTTCAGCTTCAAATCCTACTGCTATATATACATAATTGAGATTTCTCAATTCCTCAATTCCTTGTGACAGGAATCTTGGAATTCCTGGAATCCTGTGATTCCTGGTGAGAGGAATCCTGGAATTCTGAAATCCTGCAATTTCTCGTCAGAGAATCCTAAAATTCCTGGAATCCTGCAATTTCTCTGAGAGAAATCCTGGAATTCCACATTTACTATGTCTACATCTAATTGGCTAATATCTACTGACTAATAATACTATATTTCTTATATTCTATAAGTAACATTATTCCCTTCTTTTAATATTGAGCTCTGTTGAAATTTAATTTTTTTAATTCTCCTTCTTGAATTATTTCTTGAACTTCTTTTTCAAGTATTACTTGTGTTATTTTAGTTTGTAGTTCTTCAAATTGGGCATTGGTCATTTTTCTCAATTGATTACTTGTAACTGTATCCATTGCTGTGTTGAGTAAGATTTCTGGTCGGTCTTGAAATCCCATATATAGCTGGTAAATAACTCAAGCTTGTGTGGTTAGATTGTTCCTTCCCACAAATTGTTTTAGTTGTCTTAGTATTATTGTGTCAAATAACTGTTTTGTTTTGTCGGTGTACAAATTCTGGATATTTATGTGTTGTCCCAAGTGGAAATGACAATAGTTTTTCGGAAATTGTTGTATTCACCAAGTCCAAGTTTTTCTGGTAAGTTCTTGGTGTAATCCGACTATTTGTTGTTCTTTTATGGCCAATTTTATCTTGGTTATGATCTTGTTAACAACATTTTCAAGTCTTTTCTGTGTTTTGTGTTGTGGTATCTTTGCCATATTTTTGTAACAAATGGTTTGTTGATTGATTATAATTTTCATCTCCTGGTGTTAGATTAATTGAAAAATTTGTTGGGCTAGTGAATGGATATTGTCTGTAATTTTCATTTTTCTGATCTCTTCTGTCATGTCAACCATGTTCTTATATATTCTTTTGTTGATCAATTGGACGTGTTATTGTTAATAATAATGATTGGTTTCAGATCTCATGGAATCTTATCTGGTTGGACTAGTATTCTTTGTACTCCTAATTGTGAAATATTACTGGTAGATGATGATGCTATATGGTGGTATGGTTTCAGTCGATCTTTATGTGCTGTTTTGGTCAAGATTTTGTTATTCAATCTTAATTTGTAAGCTCTATTTCCTAGAATTTCTTCTATGTGAAATGGTTCGTCTCATTTGGGATCAAATTTTTCACTTTATTGTTTTTCTGCTTTGGTATGATGTAAGAGTACTTTGTCTTCAATCCTGAATTCAACTGGTTTGTCTGGTAGTTGATTATTATGTCTTTCTTTCTGTTTCTCTTGTGACTTTTGTATATTATTAGCTGCTCTTTTTTATTTGTTTTTCAATGTTTCCATTAAGTCATATGTTCTTCTTAACAATGTTTCTTGGAAATTCTCTTCTGTTATTGGTTCAGTTGAATATGTGGTAACCTCTATCTCAACTGGTAATGTTGCTGTTCTATCATATATCAATTCAAATAGTGTTGCTTGTGTGGTGTTTTGCTTCATTGTTCAATAAGCCAATAATACTGATAGTATGAACAAATCTTATTCATCTTGGTTTTCTTGGCTGAGTTTTGCTATTGCTTCACACAATGTTCTATTAAATCTTTCAACTAATCCATTGGTTTGTAGATGGTATGGTGATAATAGTGGTCTCTTAATTCCGAATCTTTGGCTTAGTTCTGCTAATGTTCTATTCACAAAATGGGTTCCTTGGTCTGATAATAGTTCTTTTGAACATCCATGTCGACAAATCAAATCTTGATGGATAAATTCAGCAATGGATTTTGCATCCACTCTTTGAATTGCTTTTGCTTCTGGCCATTTTGTAAGGTAGTTCATGGCTACTGCTATATATCTGTTGTCTCTGCTGGTAATTGTCAATGGTCTAACTAAATTGATTCCAATACGGTCAAATGGTTGTCCCATTTTGATTGGTCTTAATGGTTTACTAGGTCTTGTTCCTCCTCTTTTTTGACAAGTGTCACAATTTTGTACATATTGTATGATGTCTGAATATATTGATGGCCAATAGTATCTCTTTCTGGTTCTTTCTATGGTTGTTTCTTTATAAAAATGTCCTACAGTTAGATCTGAGTGCATGTTGAACAGTATTGTCTCTTTTTTTGGTTCTGTAATTATTCTGGTTGGCTGATCTGAATCTTTTCTATTTTTCCAATAAAGTATATTTTGGTAAGTGATAAAATATTTGGATTGTCATTTGATCCTCTTTTGTTCTGGTTGAGATAATTTCTCTTTGAACTGTTAAGTATCTATATAATGTTGAAGTTGTTGATATTTTTGTGTATTCATCTTTTGTTATATTTTTGTGAGTCTTGTTTTGGTTTTGTTATATTTCTGGATTGAAATGTTCTTAGATTTGTCTTATTTGCAACAAACTGTCAGCATTTCTGTTGTTTTTTTCCTTTTTATAATGTATAGTATAATTATATGGTGCGAGTGCCATTTTCCATCTTGACTGTCTTCCATCTCCAAATTCTTGTTTTTGGAGTAATATTAATCCTTTGTAATCTGTGTACACTTCAAACTTCTGGCTCAAGTATTCTTTCCATTTCATGACTGCCCAGTATATCACTAAGTGTTCTTGTTCCAGTGTTCCATAGTTCTTTTTGGCTGGTGTTAAACCTCTACTGGCATATGCTACTGGATGTTTTCTGCTGTCTGGTCTTCTCTGAGATAGTACTGCTCCTAATGCTTGGCTGGATGCATCAGTAGTGATGATGAATGGTTTGCTGTGATCTGGATAGATCAGTACTGGAGCTTGAATAAACTTTTTTTTCAGAATATTAAAAGCTTCTTGTTGACTTTCTGTCCATTCATATTTTGTATTCTTGGTTTGCAGTTGGTTGAGTGGCTGCACTAACTTGAAAAAGTTCTTGATAAAACATCAATAGTAGCTGGTGAATCCCAAAAATAATTTCAGTTCTATCATATTGGTCAGCACTGGAAAGTTTTTTACTATCTCTATTTTCTCTGGATCCATTTTGATGCCATCTTTGCTGACTATGTGTTCTAAGAATTTTAGTTCTGTCTTGCCGAAGAAGCACTTTGTTGCATTTAACTTTAGTCCTGCTCTTCTTAGTTTTTTAAACACTTGTTGAAGATGATAAAAATGATCATCAAATGTTTTTGAGAATACATTGGTGTTGTCCAAGTATACAATTACTGATTTCCACAATAAACCAGTATAAATGATTTCCATTAGCCATTGGAAAGTCGCTGAAGCATTGGTTAAGCCAAATGGCATAACTTCAAACTTAAAGTTTCTCTCTCTTGTGGTGAATGCTGTTTTTTCTTTGTCAGCTGGATCTATGGCTACTTGCCAGTAATCACTATCTAAATCTAACATTGAGAACTATTTGTTTCCACCAAAAGTGTTAAATAGTTCTTGTATCCATGGAGTTGAATAGTTGTCTCCATGAGTTACATTATTGAGTTTCTTGTAGTCCATACAAAATCAGATTTTTTCATTCTTCTTATGGATGAGTACTACTGGTGATAACCATGGGCTTATTGATAGCTGAATTAACCCATTGTTAAGCATTTAGTTGATCTCTTGATGGATAATTTCATGGCTGGCTAGTGATACTCTGTATGCTCACTGTTTAATTGGTATTGCATCTCCAGTCTTAATTTGATGCTAGATAATATTAGTTCAGCCAAACTTGTTTTTGCTGGCAAAGATGTCATTAAAATTGTTGAGCAATATCTTAAGTTACATATGTTAGAGTGGATCTAAGTTTCCTATGTTTATTTATTCCAATTGTTCTGGTTGGAGCAAATAACATTTGCTTCGTCTATATATTGTTTGTGATGTGATATTGACATATTCACAAAACTGTGGAAAGTCTGGAATAATGTTTGGTGGTTGATTCTCTATTTCAGTGTTTAAGTATTCAATGGTAGTTTCGGCTGGTATTACTATGACATTTCCTGTGTTATTGTAGATGGAAATTTTGATATGGCTGTAATCTTTGGCTGGTATATGGAGATTGATGAATTCAATCTCTTCTGATTCACAAAGGGTTGATTCTGCTTCAAAAATCTGATTCTGTTCTTTTACTTCCCACTTTATCCTTATCATGTACTGGCCATATGGTGGAATAAAAATTGCTTGACCCATTGAGATAATTTCTCCTTGGTCAACAATTTCTTCTTCTGTCATATTGACTGGTACATCTACTCTACCTGTCAATCTGAATCTCTGTATTCCTCTCGCTGTTATTTCTAATTTCTCCCTCTTTTTCATTGATACTAACTAAGCTACTCTAACCAGAGGCAGGAATATTGTCTGTGCTATCTTTTTGTTGGGCTCTATTATATAGGTCTTTTCTGAGTTATTTTGTAGCATAGCAATAATATTTTCTATGTATCCTGTATCAATTATTCCTCCTCTGATGTTTATTCCTCTTTTTGCTAAATTACTCCTAAATGCTAGTTGAATCATTGTTGTTGCTAGAATTTCTAAAGCTATTTTTAGATCAATGCAAATGTGTGAATATGGTTCCAATTTGATGGCCTCTTTTCCAGAATATCTCAGATCAAATCTGACATCTGTATCATGCACGCATTTTGGCATAATACCTTCATTGTTATTATTGAACCATTTAAGTTCCTGCTCTTTGGTGAGGTCGGGGAGCACGATATATTGTTCATAGTTTAAATCTGAGTTTAAATCTGAGTTGGAATTGTTGTTGTTGTTAATGCCATTTTGAATGAAGCTGGAACTAGTGTTTTCATTGTCATTTTTGTGGGAGTTTGAATTGGGATTGAAAATCAATTCCGATTCTGATGCACAGCTGCTGATTGGTTCTTTCTCTTCGGGGATTATGTAGATCATGCATGGTGGTGGATTGTAAATGAGATCACACTCATTACAATACTGAAAGTCATATGGAATCAAACAGTGGTCACATAGTTGGGTATTTATTTCTTCCAAATATTGCTCTTGTTCTTCTCTAGTAAGTGCTAATTCCTGGTAGTGTTTATAGAATTGTTCTGGATCTAACAGATTTATGACTGGTTTTGGGTCTCAGTCCAGTTCTATGGGTTCTGGTGGGTTGTTTTTGATCTCCCTAATCTTTTTTAGTGATGTGCTCTCGATTTTTGCGGTCATTATTCACCATATTTTGTTGTCATCATGTGGACAACTGTCCAATCACTGTATGGCTCTTCTCCAAGTGGCTTCTATTGGTGTCCCTTTTCGTATCCAGTTGCTGATGAGGATCATGTATTGACACAATACATTGTACATTCCTTCATGTTTAGAAATGTTGTTCCACATTCCTTCGTCAAAAAGAGTCTCTCTACAAGCTAAGCATGATTGGTTGTCCCATTTTCCTACACATTCTGGTCTCCCAAAGTGTTCAAGGATGCATGGGTGGTAATAGAACTTAGTTGCCATTGAATATTTCTCATTATCACCACAGCATGTGCCTATTGACAACAATTTTTTGCCACAATCGACGCATATAAGCTTAAGTCGATGATAGATAGATCGTTATGGTATAGTGTAGGTATTATAAGTGATGGTAATTTGGGTGGTCTCTTCTTCTTTTTCTTTCCCTTTTCCTTTATCTTCTTTGTTTTTTTCCCATTCCCAGCTGGAAGTCGGTTCACTCTCATTGTTGTCAGTTTATGTTAGGTCATCAGTTTCCTAGGTAAGTTTTTCCTTCTGTTTTTCTTTCCTGTTATCATCTCAGGCGAGTATTGGCAGCAGTTTATTGTGATCGATATTGGCCCACAACACTTGGTATGCTTTCCAGATAGGTTTCAGCTTCTCTTCCTCAAAGTCAATTAGTGGTGCTGTGGTATTGGTCGCCTTGAAGTGGCCACATGTTGCTGGTACTCACATGTGTTGCCCATTCTGGCTGAATATTAATTCTTGAGTCGTCCAATTAAGCATGGCATTGGTTTTGGACAGCCAGTCATTACCAACTAGGGCTTGGTATTGAGTGGCATTCATTACTAGAACTTTGATGGGTACTATGATACCGTTAATTTCTATAGGAAAATCATCTATCTCACTAATAGGTGTTTTTGTGGCACCATCAGCAGTGATAATTCTAGCACTGGCAGTTCAATCAACTTGGTGACCTAATTGATCCATAAGTTGTTGTGTGATAATGCTGCCTGCTGAACCACTGTCAAGAATGAATTTAATGGTGTGTTCATCGACTTTTGCATCAGTGTACATGGCAGTGATTGGTTTTTCTTCAAGGGCAGCACCACTGAATAATGGTGTGCAGGATGATTCTTTGAGTTCAAATGGAAAAATCACTGCTAACAATTCATCGTTTGTGACAGTTGCTGGAGGTATATTGTTGGTAGGTGGCTGCTGTTGGTTGAGTTCCGGTTTGTTGGTTTGGGCATCTTCTGAAGTAACCAGAAGACTTAAGTAGTTCTGGGAATTTGGGTTTTGGATGGAACCAGTACCCAAATTCTATTGTTGAAAGCCTGATGGTTGGTAAGAGGAGCTGGGGATCAGTTGATGAACAATCATTGCCGATCTCTAGTTTTGAGTGCTTCTAGGTCTTGGGTTTCCTGATGTCATTTGAGTAAAGTTTTGGGGTGGTGTTTGAATTGGTTGTTAGGACTGATAAATTATTTGGGGTTGCAGCTGATAGATTACTGGTGGCTGCGATTAATAGATTGGTTGCTGCATCATTGGCAGGTAAGTGGTTTGATATTGGTTTTGATTTGGGTAACAATTCTGAGTTTGAAATCTGCAATCAAGGTTTTGATATTGATTTTCCGATCGTGAATTGTTGCTATAAAATTTGCAGTCTGCTCTTATGTGTCTTTGTTTACCACAGTTGTGACAAACACGTGTTTCTGGCTGCCACGGCTGATTAGGTGCTGCTAATGATGATGATAGACGTGACTGATTTTGGAAATGATTCACGTTTCTGGGATTATTGCATTATTGTGGTGGTTGATAAATTGCGCAATTGTCAGCTAAGTGTCCCTCTAATTTCTAATTAATTGAATCACTGAATTGTTTCAATTTGGAATCCAATTCAGATAATCTATTTATCACTAGGTTCACGGCATGGGCGTGATTGGCTTCTAATTTGGCAGATTCAAAATCTCTGACGTGTGTAACTGTGTCCTGGAGAATGGCTGGATGCAATGGGTGTACATGTTGCAGGATACTACTGTACAGGCCATGGATGAATTGATTGAAAATTTGTGGTGCTGTGAAATAATTAGCATCAATTGCTTGAATTTGTTGCAGATTTCTATGGAAGCATCCCAGATATGTGGTAACTGCTTCAGTTTCTTCTTGTTTAATTGTAGTGAAAGTGTTGGCTAATCTGTTGATGCTGTTGTTATTGCTAAAGTATCTTAAAAATTCTAGTTTGAAGGTGTTGAAATCTTGGAGTTTGTCAACCAGACTTTGATACCATGAGTCCGCTATATCCTTAAAAAAATAGGGTATGGCTTGCATGGCTCTGGTGTCATTCCATCCATTGGCTGCAATGGCTTTTTCTACATTATTTAGCCAAACTTGTGTGTCATTCTCTTTGCCAGTAAATTTGTCGAGCTTCGCAATTGGTGCATATGCCATTTGTTGTTGTTGCTGTAGTAGAAGTTGTTGTTGTTAAGACAGTACTGGAGATGATTGTTGATTTTGTTGGTTTGGTGTTTGGATGAGCTGGCCAATTGGTTCAACTGGTGGTTGATTGATGATGATAACTGGAGGTAAGTGCTGATTAATTACTTCAAGGTTTTGATTTTGTGGTGTTTGAATATTCAGGATTTCGATTTCTGGATTTTCTCGCTGAGTTTGAATGTTTGGGGTTTCAAATTCTGGGTTTTCAAGGATCAGATTTTGGTAAGTAAATTCTTGATCTTCCAATTCCTCTTCTTCTTCTTCTTCAAATAGTTCTTACGGAGTAGCAGTTCCAAAGTCTGGTTGAGGTAGCAGTGATTAAATTCCTGATGGTGTTGGTAATCACGATTTAAATCCTTCAAAATATTTACCGTATGGTCCTAATAACTCCACTTTCCTTTGTTTACTTTGGAATGAGAATCGTCCAAATGTTCATGTTGCATTTGGTGTGGACGCACCTGCAGATGAAATATTGATAGTGTTTTCAGGTGTGTAATGATATGATGGATATGATAGGGATTCAATTCTTTGTTTTTTCCAGGTTGGTAGTTGTATCCCTTTAGGCGTTACTGCTGGTGTTTGTAACCTTCTTTTGCCTTTATTTACATAGGTAATAGGAAATTGTTGTTGAGTGTACTTTTTAATAGTTTGGTTGATTTCTCTGATTATTGGTGTGAAACTATAGTTCCTTGGTAAGTTGGTGTGTTGGAATAATTCTGTGTAAAAGTTTTCTCTTGCTGCTTCAATGTTAACTGTTCCTCCTAAGCATTCAGTGATTTTGTCATTGACATAGAAATTGAAGGCTGATTCGGCTGGGTAATGATTACTGTTTAATCCTAATTGTTGGCTGTATTGTTGAAACAAGGATTTCGCAAATCCTAAATGGTTTGCTCCTATATTTTCTGATTTTGTCACTTTTGGTTTGTTCTTGTTGGTGCTAGTTCTCTGTAGAATTATACTTCATAGGGAGCACCAAATGTTACAAGTGACTATTTCTGTTGTTGGGTTAAATAAAAAATCCATAACTTGGTACTCAAATCTAATTGCAGTTGATAGTAATCTGAAGGTTTGTGCCTAAAGGATTTGTATCTGAAGAGTTTAGTTGAATTCTTTGTATAATAAACAGAGATTCAATGGTGATAGTTTTATTTGTAGCTTTCTGAAACTGCAGTTTTGTCAATTTCTTTCTCAGCTTGGTGGCCAGTATTCCTCCTGGTAAGCTATCTTCAATCGAGTGTTCTACCTTTATTCCTGGGTCTTTTACCAGTCATGTTTATCCTGACGTCAGTGTCCTGTGCGTTAATCCTCAATAGAGTTAGTAAACAACAATAAAATCAAAGCAAAAAAATAAAGAAAAGAAAAGAAAATAAAGAAAGAAAAGAAATAAGCCAAGGTGATTTGCAAGTTAGTATTCTGTCAATAGCCATGATTAAGAGCTATTGTTCTAGTGTGGTTAAGTGTCGATTACTATCAACATAAAGTGTTAATAGTGGAAATAGATTTAAGATAACAAATAGTTATTTATTAGATAATTGTGATTTGAAGAGTTGCTTAGATTAAATCTAAACTTGAGAGGTCTGTCTTTTTAGCTTCTAATCCTATTGCTATATATACATAATTGAGATTTCTCAATTCTTCAATTCCTTGTGACAGGAATCCTGGAATTTCTGGAATTCTGGAATCCTGCAATTCCTCATTGGGGAATTTTGAAATTCCTGGAATCCTGCAATTCCTTTAAGAGAAATCCTGGAATTCCACATTTACTACGTCTACATCTAATTGGCTAATATCTACTAACTAATAATACTATATTTTCTATATTCTATGAGTAACAATGGTTGAAACTCATAGTTTTTATTAGTTATCACATGTATTAGCCACTGATGTCATATGATTAGCCACACTATTTTTAGAAAGTGATCATTGATCTGATCAATGACCTGACTGTTGACCTAACCATTGACCTGATCATTGACCTGATCAATAACCTGATCATTGACCTGATCATTGACCACTTTTGACAGCTATATAAGTGATAAATCTCTTAGCTGTAAAAAAGCATGTAATAACAAGCATCTGAATAATTAAGAATAAATAAAATAACAACTTTTATCTCAATCTTTCTCTTATCACTAATTTCTTTTTTCCTACCTTCAAGTATCTAAACATCTTAAAGATAAAAGATTATTTGTTGGCCTTTTCCTAACATATATAATTGTAGCATTTGAAGATTATTTGAATAAACATGACTAAAAAACACAAGTTGATACCTAATATTGAATTCTAAAAGTACTGATGTGAAGCATAGAATTATACTAGTGGTGATCAATTGTTGACAATACGGACTATCTCTTTACCTTCAGATTCCCCAGTTATCTTTGAAAAGAATAGCAACTGAGATATTTTATGAGACTGATCTCGCACATTGAATTCATACTTATTCAATTCGCTCTTTAAAGTTGAATTCCCCTTTGATTATTTCCATAATTCTACAATCCTGTTCTCTCTTGCTATCCATTAACTTGTTACTCCAACTCATAACATAAAAGTGGTGCTCCCTATGAGGTTGTCAAAATTCACTTATTTTCTTATTGTATGGGTGATTATTTATACCTGCAACAGCAATCAGAAGAACACTTTGCAGCATACAACAGAAACGATCTAGACTTTATTGAACTCAATCTCTTGCCCTCCTGCTTGATCTGCTTTCTCCTTAAAGAACAATCTAATAGACAATTCCAAGACTTTTGGAACTGGTTCCTAAACAAGCACTCAGCTGAAACTTATACAGCATATACAACTTATTATTTTAACCAAGCTTATTTTGAAGACAACTTTGAAGAAAAAAATAATAGCATTAATCAGCTTTTATACTTCCCAACTTTCACACAACAGCCCCCTGATTTTGAATATTTGAATTACCAAATACACATTTGGGTTGCTGCTCACCAATCAATTATAACTCTCCTTGAAACAGATCTCTTTTTAAGTAAATCAGAACATTCCACTCAAACAGTAACCCCTGAACCAATAGCTTATAATTCAATACAAGCAAACATCCTGGCTGCCCTCCAAGGCATACAAACTGCTTTGGGACAAAGAAACAACACCCCACTACCATTATTCAGAAGCAATGCATAAGATTCAATTGAATGGTTGGATGACTTTGAAAGAGCTGCTACAGCCAACCAATACGATGATGAGTACAAGTTTCAAATTGTTGGTGGCTACCTCTAAGGCTCTCCTGCTACCTGGTTCTTACAGAAAACTGATACTAATGCCCATCAAAGAATCATTAGATAGATGCTAGCAAATGCCGAAAAAAACAACACCTCTTTCACAACCTGGTTTGAAAACAAGTTCAGAACCCCAATCTTGATATTCAAGTGGTGCATAGAATTGGAAAGAAGAACTCAAGGTCCAGGTGAAATTGTAACTAAATATGCTAAAGCAATCAGAAAGTTAATCAAATGTGTAGACTCTGAAAAAAATTAGACAGAAGAGCAAAAAATTCATTCCTTTACAAAAAGATTGAGAACCAATTTATCTTATGCTTTTTGGCCTCTCTTGGCCCTAAAAGACAATCCTACAATGAACATGGCCATTGAACTTGCCCAACGAATTGAAGACAACCAAAAAATACATTTGGAATTTATACTTCCAGTTTTTGCTTCTGCTCTTGTCATGGCTCCTGCCCCTCAAATAGCTGCTGCCTCTTTTGCTGCCCAAACTCAAAATCCAAATAAACAATTAATTGATAGACTCACAGCCAATCTTGCCTGGTTATTAAAATCTTTGACACAAGCAGTTAAAGATAACCAACAACCACAAAGACCCAAATATGAACTACACTTTAATCAGCCCCAGCAACCTCCTTATCAAAGACAGCAAAATTGTGGTTCTCCTGTATGTTATAGATGTAGATTAACTGGACATTTCTCAAAAGATTGCAACAATCCTCCTTTACCTCCTCCAGTCCCCAGAAATAATGACAATCAAAACAATAAACCCATCAACAATAATGCTCCCAATCAAAAACCCAACCATGCCAACATCAATTTCTTTGGAGAAGATCCTCTAGTTAAAGCCACAGTCTATCAGCCTTTAAACTGGTAAGTGCATCTCCAAAGAGTGAGAGTACAAGCCAACCAGAAGAAAACCCCTTTTTTGCTTTTAACTTAACTGATGACGACCATGACATAGATGAATTAGCAATCAACACTTCTGAATTAACCAGAAAAAAGAAGAAAGCCAAGGTTGATTTCGTTCTAGATTCCAACAAAGCCTCAACTTTCACTGCTGATAACAATGAGCCACCAAAAGTCAAAGTTTTTAAGAACCCTCCAAAGTTGGAACTTCCAAAAATTGTACAAAAATCTGGACCCTATTCTGTTGTCAAAGATCTCATAGAAATCCCATACACATTACCTTTGGCCAGTTAATGACCCATCCACAGTTCAGAAAAAATCTCTGCAAATCTCTAATCTCCAAAAAGAAAACACCAAAGACCAATAAACGCCCTTGCCAAGCTGGACTTGCTAATAACAGCAATGTTACTCCTTTAATTTGCAAAGCACAAGTGGCTGGTTACTTTATTGACTTGATCCTAGACAGTGGATTATCTGTTAGTGTAATTGCCAAACACTTCCTTGAAGCAATTGGTAGAAAAATTGATGAGCCTTTCACCCGACCAATGACCAACATACATGGTAACAAAAAGAAAGGTCTGGGCATTGCCAAAGCTATTCCTCTCCACATTAATGGCATCAGTATTGAAACTGACATGGAAGTTTCTGAAGCTAAAGAATACACCATCATTGTTGGCAATGAGTGGCTCAAGAAAGCAAAAGCCTTACTCGACTATGAACTTTGTAAGCTAACCATAAGATGTGGTAAAAAACTCATTGTGGTTAAATGTCACCATTGAACAACTCTTTCAGCAACCAAACAAAATCAAGAAGATAAGCAATCAAAGGAATCAGATAATGAAGAAAGTGATGAAGAAGATGAACAAAAAGAACAAGAAGAAACTGCTGAACTTGCTTATACCACCTTCACCAGCAATGACAAGTCACTAGACAATGTTAAAGCTAATAGAAAGAGAATTATTGTAAATGGCAAGCTGATCTGCTGGCCCTACTATAATATCCTAAGAAGAACCTTTGACCAAAAGCCTGGCAAGAAAGCCAAATACAGTTATTGGTGGCATGGCCCTTGTGCCCAGTGCTGGTGCAATAAACCTTTGTATTCTCCAAGTGATGAATGCAAATCATGCCTGATCTATTACAAAGATTGGAAACCAATTAGACTAATACCAAGAGATGAATTAAAAGAAGTACAGAAGTCCTTTGAGAATGAACCACCTGAGACCCAATTATTAGTAGTAAAACAAAAAGAACCCTCCCCAGAAGAAAGAAAGATAGACATTGAAAATCTGTTGGCAAGAAACAGTCCAGTTATCTCAAAAGAAGGTAATACCCCAGAACAAACTCATGTGATACAACACACCATCACCACCAGAGAAACTTGCCCCATCCATTTGAAGCCTTACCAATCCAATTGCCAAAATGATGAGTTCATCAAGAAAGAAATAAACTGAATGAAAGAACTTAGATTCATACAAAAAACCAAGAATGAATGGGCTTTCCCAGTTGTAGTGGTACCCAAGAAAAGTGGAATTCTATGCTTCTGTGTTGACTACTACCAATTAAATGTCATCACTAAAAGAAACATGTACCCACTTCCCAAGATTGATGCTGCTTTCTTTTCAACTATTGATCTAACTGCTGGATTCTGGCAAGTAGAGATGGATCCAGAAAGCCAGAAGAAAACTGCTTTCATTACCAAGTATGGTATCTATGAATTCACAGTCATGTCTTTTGGTCTCACTAATGCCCCTCCCACTTTTTAATGCTTAATAGATAAAGTATTTGAATTAGTGAAAGAAAACTTTGTTCTGGTCTATCTGAACAATATAATAGTGTACTCAAAAACCTGGGATGAACACCTTAAACATTTGCAAAAGGTTTTTGATCTTCTTAGAAATGCAGATCTCAAGATCAACCTGATTAAATCTTTCTTTGAAAGACAATTCACCTAATTCATTGGTCATCTTATCACAAAAGATGGAATCTTTCCTGACCCAGCTAAGGTTGAAAAAGTCCAGAACATTAGACAACCAATGAATGTTCATGAACTATGCTTTTTCCTTGGTTTGGCTTCCTATTATCACAAATTTGTCAAGGATTTCTCCAAAATAGCTGCTCTACTTAATCAGCTACTCAGGAAAAACGTCAACTACTATTGGGACACACACCAACAAAAAGCTTTTGAAACTCTAAAGAAAAAACTAGTCACTAAACCAATTCTGAAGCAACTTAATCTAGATCAACCTTTCATCCTCCACATTGATACATCTGGCTATGGACTTGGAGCTGTTTTATTCCAAAAAAATGAAAATGACAAAAAACATGCCATAGCATATGCCAGTAGAACTCTCTCACCAGCAGAGCAGAACTACTTGGTGACTGAACAAAAATGTCTGGCAGTAGTATGAACTACTAGTTATTAGAACAAATATCTTCTTGGTGCCAAATTCTTGGTAGTAACAAATCACCAAGCTTTGGTTTGGCTGTGCAACAAAAAGAAGCTAGAACACAAAAGATTAACTTGCTGGATACTCCACTTGAACAAATTTGACTATAATATTCAACATTGCAAAGGAGCTAATCATCAAAATGCTAACATTCTTTCCAAACTTACCACTAAGTGACAGTACAACCACCTCAAACCAAACCAAACTAATTATTAGTAACTTTCCCACAAACAAACATGATAATGGACTTGGACAACTACTCTGCCTTAATAGAATTTTTGGGTAAAGGACAATACTTACTGAAATACACTCGACAACAAAGAGAACATTTGCATAAACAATTAAATTTTTATTTAATCTGCCAAAACCAATTATACAAAAGAAATAGAAAAGATCCTGACTGCCTCTAAAGAGTTATAAGATTTGAAAAAAGAGAAATTGTGATCTATAACATGCACACTGATCCATTAGCTGGACATTTTGGAAAGACTAAAACAATTCAGAAAACTCTAGCTTACTATTATTGGCCTACCTTGGAAAAAGATATTGCTGAGTACATTAAAACTTGTGATACCTGCCAAAGAAGAGGAAAACCCAATAAAAAAGAAGATATCCATCCAATCTCTGTTGGTCAACCATTTGACAGAATTGGTATAGATGTTGTTGGACCCTTAACAATAACCCCTGATGACAACAGATACATTATCACAGCTACTGACTATCTTACAAAGTGCAGTCTTAATAGCCAATTTCATTTATGAAGATATCATCTGCCATCATGGCTGCCCCAGAGAACTTTTATCTAATAGAGAAAAAGCTTTTCTCAGTACACTGGTTGAAGAACTTTGTAGAAAAATAAGAATACATCACAAACTTTCCTCCCCTTATCACCCCTAAACAAATGGCCTAGTGGAACGTTTTAATAGAACACTGTGTGAAATCTTAACCAAAACAAATGAAGAAACAAATTTATGGAACAAAGTACTGCCTTCAGCTTTGTTTGCTTATAGAACTGTGAATCATGACATAACAAGTTATGAACCTTTTTATCTGCTCTATGGATGCATGACAACACTACTAATAGAAACTAACATTGAGACAATACCCTTTGAAAAGATCACAATAGCAAATTACAAAGACATTTTGCAAAAAAGACTTGGTACCATTCTTGACTTATTGGTAGAAGCACGAATAGTTGCTTTAGAAAAGATAAAACAGTTTCAAAAAAAGCTTAAAAAGAAGAAAACCTATAAAACACTTTCTTTAAGTGTTGGTGACTTGGTATTAGAATACCGTTCAGACAGAGACAATGTTTATGGTGATAAATTCTCTAGCCGGTGGAAAGAACTCTTTATAGTCAAAAAAGTTTTGAACAATAGTTCTTATATTCTTCAAGATCAATCTGGAACAATCTTTAATGATCAACCTGTTCATAACACACAACTTAAGAAATATTACAAATGACTTGATTGGTTATCAGTTGTGGTAATACCAACCCAAATGATTAGCAAAAACCAAGTATAATAAATGCACCATTCTCAAAACAGAGGTATCTTTAATCAACATGAACAATTATTTTCTGGATCAAAACATTTAAAACGTTTTCTATACTCTCTATAAGTATTGGATCAAAAACCATCCAAATGCTACCTTGACTATTGGAAAACAGACCACAATAACTGACAACAGTGGAACTCATACTGTTATCAGACCAAAGAAAACAACTACCAGAAGAGAAAAAATTAGTAGCAAAAAGAATAAGTATCTGTTGGAAAGCATAACAACAGCAATACTTGTATCTTCCACCACAATTGGAAAAACGATTAAAGAAATCTTGCTCATAGACAAAAACTTGTCATATGGAAGACAATTAGAGCTCTATGATCACCTTGGTGAAATCATAAAAGACATGAAGCTCATGAAGAAAACAAGTGGAAATTTTGGGCATTGTACAGTTGGATGTCCCAAGAGTTTTGATCATTGCCAGAAGAGCCAAAACTCTTATACAAAAATTTGGTCTTTTGGATACAAAGCTCATTTCACCTCAAGTACTATACACTTTATCCACAAAAAACTTTAACAAACTAGTTAGTTTTGAGTTAGATAAAATTCTTCAATTAGAATATTCCATAAATAGTTTGATTTCGCTGGAGCTCAATCTCTTTGGAGAGAATGATATTATGGTTGAAACTCATAGTTTTTATTAATTATTACATGTATTAGCCACTGATGTCATATGATTAGCCACACTATTTTTAGAAAGTGATCATTGATCTGATCAATGACCTGACTGTTAACCTAATCATTGACCTGATCAATGACCTGATCATTGACCTAATTATTGACCTGATCATTAACCTGATCATTGACCATTTTTGACAGCTATATAAGTGATAAATCTCTTAGCTGTAGAAAAGCATTTAATAACAAACATCTAAATAATCAAAAATAAATAAAATAACAACTTTCATCTCAATCTTTCTTTTATTGCTAATTTTTCTTTCTCTACCTTCAAGTATCTGAACATTTTAAAGGTAAAAGATTACTTGTTGGCTTTTTTTTGACATATATAATTGTAGCATTTGAAGATTATTTAAATAAACATGACTAAAAAGCACAAGTTGATACCTGATATTGAATTCTAAGAGCACCAATGTAAGGCATAGAATTATACTAGTGGTGATCAATTGTTAACAGTATGGACTATCCCTCTATCTTCAGATTCCCCAGTTACCTTTGAAAAAAATAGTGACTGAGATATTCTATGAAACTGATCTTGCACATTGAATCTATACTCATTCAAATTCGCTCTTTAAAGTTGAATTCCCCTTTGATTATTTCCATCACCCTACAATCCTGTTTTCCCTTGCTATCTGTTAGCTTGTTACTCCAACTCATAACAGTATATTCAAAAACCTGGAATGAACATCTTGAACATTTACAGAAGATTTTTGACCTGCTCAAAAATGCTGGCCTCAAGATCAATCCAATCAAATCTTTTTTTGGATGTCAATCCATTCAGTTCCTTGGTCATCTTATTACAAAAGATGGAATCTTTCCTGACTCAGCTAAAATTGAAAAAGTCCAGAACATTAGACAACCAATAAATGTTCCTGAACTATGCTCTTTTCTTGGTTTGGCCTCTTACTATTGCAAATTTATCAAGAGTTTCTCCAAAATTGCCTTTTCTCTCAATCAGCTATTCAAAAAAAATGTCAATTATCATTGGGACACTCATCAACAAAAAGCTTTTGAATTTTTGAAGAAAAAATTTGTTACTGAACTAATTCTCAAACAACCTGATCTGAACCAACTTTTTATCCTCCACACTGATGTATCTGGTTATGGACTTGGTGCTGTTCTTTCACAGAAAAATGAAAATGACAAAAAACATGCCATAGCATATGCCAGTAAATTCTTCACACCAGCAGAAAAAAACTATTCAGTTACTGAACAAGAATGTCTAGCAGTAGTTTGGGCTATTAGCTACTGGGATTAATATCTTCTTGGTGCAAAATTCTTAGTGGTAACAGATCATTAAGTCTTGGTTTGGCTGTGCAACAAAAAGAAACTGGAACACAAATAAATAACTCACTGGATACTCCACTTGGATGAATTTGACTATAATATTCAACACCACAAAAGAGCAAATATACAAAACACTAATGCTCTCTTTAGACTTACTATTCAGTAATAGTACAACCCTTAAACCAAATCAACTTAATTATTAGTAACTCTTTCATAAACAAACACGATAATAGACTTGGACAACTATTCTGCTTTAATGAAATTTTTGGATAAAGAACAATACCCACCAGAATACACTTAACAGCAAAGAGAACATTTGTACAAACAATCAAATTTCTATTTGATCTGCCAGAACCAATTATACAAAAGAAACAGAAAAAATCCTGACTGCTCTCAGAGAGTCATCAGATTTGAAGAAAGAAAAATTGTAATATATAACATGCACACTGACTTATTAGCTAGACACTTTGAAAAAACAAAAACAATTCAGAAAACTTTAGCTTGTTATTATTGGCTTATCTTGGAAAAAAATATTGCTGAATACATCAAAACCTGTAACATCTGCCAAAGAAGAGGCAAACCCAATCACAAAAAAAATATTCATCCAATCTCTGTTAGTCAACTATTTGACAGAATTGATATAGATGTTGTTGGACTTTTAACAATTACTCCTAATGGCAACAGATATATTATCACAGCTACCAACTATTTTACAAAGTGAATAGAAGCAAGAGCCACTCCAGACCAAACAGCAGTTTTAATAGCTAATTTCATTTATGAAGATATTATTTGCCATTATGGCTGCCCCAAAGAACTTTTATTTGATAAAAAAAAAGCTTTTTTTAGTACACTAGTTAAAAAACTTTGTAGAAAAATGGGAATATGTCATAAACTTTTCTTCCCTTATCATCCCTAAACAAATGGCTTAGTAAAACATTTCAATAGAACATTATGTAAAACCCTAGCCAAAACCAGTGTTACGGGATGGTTTTCTTGTTATATTTAATTGCTAATATCCCGCTTTAATTGCAATCAGTCTTTTATGAGTTTCTCAATTCTATTTGTGTGATAATGTTACTGTTACACTGAAGGCTTTCTTTTTACTGTTGTGATGTAAGTTATTCTTTAATTCTTGATTGTTGTGTGTGTTTATGTACTCCTTTTCAGAGGCTGAACTGAAATCTACCCACTGTCTGGGGTCTTCTCTGAGGCTATCCTTGCAATTGCCTGATGTGTTTCTCTAATCTAGAAACACAGAATGTTAATGGTCTTTAGTGCTTTTCTAATTCTCACAATAAAGCTTTTATCAATTAGTAACAATATGAATAATCTTGATCAAGGATTATTCTTCCAAGGGATTCAATTGATGAATGATAGTTTCATTCAATAAATAATACAAGTAAGTTTCTTAATACTTTGGGTTGTGATAGTTCCGTTTTAAATATTCTTTTTCATTTCTTTTTGATTTTTAAAGGTTTCTTGGGATATTTAATTTGAAAGTATGATTTAAAGTAGAGTTTGTCGGATAAAATTGGATCTGTTGCTTGATAAGTTATGATTTTTATTACTTGATTGATTATTTCCTAATATTAAAACTACTGTATATATACATGTTTATAGTTCAACGAGAAAATACTTTCTTTTTGATATTTCAACCTGGTGTTTGCTGCTATCACCAGTTGGTGTTGGCTGCTATTGTGAACTGGTGCTTACCACTATCACGAGATGGTATTTGCTACTATGTTTATCATTACCTTTCTAAGATTATTACTGTGCTATATTATGATTGAATAGTTTGTATTATTTTTATGATTCTTTTTGCTAAATTCTTAAACCATAACACCAGTAAAGAAACAAACTTATGAGACAAAGTACTGCCTTTAGCTTTGTTTGTTTATAGAACTGTGAATCATAACATAAAAAGTTATAAATCTTTTTATCTGTTCTATGGATGCATGGCAACACTACCAATAGAAACTAACATTAAAACAATACTCTTTGAAGAAATCACAATAGGAAATTACAAAGACATTTTGCAAAGAAGATTTGGTATCATTTTTGACTCCTTGGTAGAAGCATGAATAATTGCTTTTGAAAAAATAAAACAGTTTCAAGAAAAGCTTAAGAAAAAAAAAACCTATAAAATACTTTCTTTAAGTGTTGATAACTTGATACTAGAATACTGTTCTAACAGAGACAATGTTTATGGTAATAAATTTTTTAGCTGGTGGAAAAGACCTTTTATAGTCAACAAAGTTTTGAACAATGGTTTTTATATTCTTCAAAATCAATCCAGAACAATCTTCAATAATCATCCTGTTCATGATACACAACTCAAGAAATATTATAAACGACTTGATTGGCTGCCTATTGTGATAATACCGACTCAAATAATCAGTGAAAATCAAGTATAAATAAATACACTATTTCCAAAACAGAGGTATTTTCAATTGACATGAACAATTATTTTCTGGATCAAAACATTCAAAATGCCTTCTATACTCTTCATAAGTATTGGATCAAAAACTATCCAAATACTACTCTAACCATTGGAAAACAAACCACCATAACAGATAACAGTGAAACACATACTGTTATTAGACCAAAGAAAACTACTATCAGAAGAGAAATAATTGGTAGTAAAATAGATAAATATTTGTTGGAAAGTATAATAGCAGCTATACTCTCACTTTCTAACACAATTGGGAAAACACTTTAAAAAATCTTATCTATAAACAAAAACTTGTCATATAGCAGGCAATTAGAACTCTATGGTTACTTTGGTGAAATTATAAAAAATATGAAACTCATGAAAAAAACAACTTTAGAGATACAGACAGAAATTTTGGGCATTATATGGTTAGATGTCCCAAGAGTTTTAACTATTGCTAAAAGAGCCAAAACTCTAATACAAAGATTTGGTTTCTTGAATACAAAACTCATTTTACCTCAAGTATTATATACCTTATCCACAAAAGACTTCAACAAACTAGTTAGCTTTGAGTTAGATAAAACTCTTCTAATAGATTACACCATAAATAGCTTGATTTCACTGAAGCTCAATCTCTTTGGAAAGGATGATGTTACAGTTGAAACTTAAACTTCTTATTAATTATCACATGTATTAGCCACTGATATCATATTAATTAGCCATTCTATTTTTGGAAAGTGATCATTGACCACTTTTGACAGCTATATAAGTGATGAATCTCTTAGCTGTAGAAAAAACATGTAAGAATCAAAGAAATAAAAGAAATAAAATAACAATTTCATCTCAATTTTTCTTTTATTGCTAATTTCTCTTTCTTTACTTTCAAGTATCTGAATATCTTAAAAGATAAAAGATCACTTGTTGGTTATTCCTTACCTTTTCCTGAAACATGTAATTGCAGCATTTGAAGATTATTAAATAAAATATGACTAAAGAGCATATCTGATACCTAATATTGAATTCTAAGAGCACTGACATGAGACATAGAATTATACCATGCATGATCATTTGTTAACAGTACAGACTATCCTTTTACTTTCAAATTTCCCAGTTATCTTTAAAAAGTATGGCGACTGAGATATTTTATAAGACTAATCTCGCACATTGAATCCATACTTATTTAATTCACTTTTTGAAGTTGAATTCCCTTTGATTATTTCCATCACTCTACAATCCTGTTTTCTCTTGCTATCTATTAGCTTGTTACTCCAATTTGTAACAATATGATTAAATGTCTCAAGAGTTTTAACTATGGCCAGAAGAGCCAAAACTCTAATACAAAGATTTGGTCTCTTGGATACAAAACTCATTTTACCTCAAGTATTATATATCTTATCCACAAAAGACTTTAACAAACTAGTTAGCTTTGAGTTAAATAAAACTTTTCAAATAGATTACACCATAAATAGCTTGATTTTGCTGGAGCTCAATCTCTTTGGAAAAGATGATATTATAATTAAAACTTATGCTTCTTATTAATTATTACATGTATTAGCCACTAATGTTATATAAATTAGCCATTCTATTTTTAGAAAGTAATCATTGACCTAGTTGTTGACCTGATTATTGACTACTTTTAATAGCTATATAAGCAATGAATCTTTTAGCTATAGAAAAGCATATAGAAATCAAGAAAATAAAATAAATAAAATAACAACTTTCATCTCAATTATTCTCTTACCACTAATTTTCTCTTTTCTACCTTCAAATATCTGAATATTTTGAAATAAAAGATTACTTGTTGATTATTCTTTACTCTTTTCCTGAAACATGTAATTGCAGCATTTGAAGATTATTGAGTAAAATGTAACTGAAAAGTACATCTGATACCTGATATTAAATTCTAAGAGTGCTGATATGAGGCATAGAATTATACCAGACATGATTATTTGTTGACAGTATGGACTATCTCTCTACTTTCAGATTCTCCAGTTATATTTAAAAAGTATAACAACTGAGATATTTTATAAGACTGATCTTATATATTGAATCTATACTTATTCAATTTGCTTCTTGAAGTTGAAATCTTTTTGATTATTTCTATTACCCTACAATCCTGTTCTTCCTTGCTATTTATTAGCTTGTTACTCCAACCCATAACATTATTACAGATGATTATTTAAAATATTGAAATAAATAATAAACTTATAATTTAGTACTTAATAGTTAATAATATTGTAGATAGTTTCTAAAAGTTTTTAGATTTATAAGTTTTGGTTAAGTTCTTTGTATAATAAACAAAAATTTACTTGGTAGTTGTTTTTCTGAATTTTTTTTTTTAGCATAGAAACCAATTTAATCTGGTAGTTATGCTTTTCTGATAAGTTATTTTTAAGTTTTTATTTTTGTTTATGAGTTTTTTACTAGACTATTCTTAATGTTAATATTTTAATACTTAATTTTTTAATCAATTAGTATACAATATAAAACAAAGAAAATAAAATAAAAAATAAAATAAAAAAAAATAAAAAAAGAAATAAAATATTAATATTTTGTTAATAGTCATAATTAAGAGCTATTGGCTTAATATGATTAAGCAGCAGATGTTATTAGCATAAGTTGTTAATAAAAATAAAAAATAACAATTTTAATTTAATAAAAAAAATAACATAAATTGAATAATTAAATGATAATTTTATTTAATATTAAGATAATTTTATTTTAAGATATAGAAAACCATCTTTTAAAAAAAAAAGTATATTATAAATATTAATTGTTAATTAATTAAAAATTTGTCTAAATTTGTAAATACTTTTCTCTTTTTTGATATTATTACTATATATACATAATTTCTATTATATAAAATCTTATATATTTTTACTTTTTTTTATACTACTTTCTAAAACTGTGCTTATTTTTAAGCAATATATTATAATTTCTTAAAAATATGCTTATTTTTTGTAAATATGCACATTTTTAAAAAAGTGTCAAAATTTTCTGATAATTTGTTCATTTTTTGTAAATGTACATATTTTTGAAAATATGTTTATATGTTAAATATTATTTATCTATTGGTCTATTTTTCTGATTTTTTTTTGTATACTTTTTCTATAAGTAATAATATTTTTTTTTTAATATTGAGCTTTATTAAATTTTTATTTTAAATTAACTCTATTATTTTTTTTTTTAATATTGTGTGTTCAATTTTGGTTTTTAGATTTTCAAATTAGAAGTTAGTTATTTTTTCTTATTGGTTAACAGTTATTGTTTTTATTTTTGAATACAATAGTATTTCTGAATAATTCTAAAATATAACATGTAGTCAATAAATTGTTTTAATATATAGTATAAAACTTGTTTTTTTTAATAGAATTCTTAATTTGTTGTTCTATTTGTTAATTAAATATTTTTTTCGATTTGTCTGTATATAATTCTTAAAATTTAACTTTTGTCTTAGCTAATAATAACAATATGCTTTTGAAAATTATTCTATCCATAATTTTTAATTTTTTTTAGTCAATTTTTTGGTTGTAATAATACTCAGTATTTTTTCAAAAGTGTTTTTTACTTTTTTTAATTTTATTTGACCAGTAATTTGGTTGTTTCTATGGTTACTAGTATGAACTGTTCTTTGTTTTTTTTTGCTTGTGTTTTTATAATAAATCATTTGGTAATTAATAATTATTTCTATGTTTAATTGTTGCTGATTTATTGTCAAAAATAATTGTTGTGCCAAAATATAAATATAATCTGGAATTTTTATTTTTTTGATTGTTTTTATTATATGTACAAGTTTTTTATATACTATTCTAATTGTTTAAATTGATATGTTTGCTTTAATGACTATAATTGGTTTTAAAATTTGTAGAATTTTATCTGGTTTAACTAGTATTTGTTGTACTTTTAGTTGTAGAATATTATTGATAAAAGATAATATTATATTGTAATATAGTTTTAGTCAATTATTATGTACTGTTTTAATTAAAATTTTGTTGTTTTATCTTAACTTATATGCTCTGTTTTCCAGAATTTTTTCAATATAAAATAAATTATTCTATTTGGAGTCAAATTTTTTACTTTATTGTTTTTCTGCTTTGGTATAATATAAGAGTACTTTGTCTTTAATCTTGAATTCAATTGGTTTATCTAATAACTAGTTATTATGTTGTTGTTTTTGTTTTTTTTGTAATTTTTGAATATTATTAACTGCTTTTTTTTTTATTTTTCAGTATTTTTATTAAGTAATAAATTTTTCACAATAGTGTTTTTTGACAATTAGCTTTTGTTATTGGTTCTGTTAAATATATATAAATATTTATCTTTATTAGTAGTATTGCTGTTTTATTATATACTAACTCAAATAATATTGTTTGTATAGTATCTTGTTTTATTATTTAATAAACAAATCTCATTTATTTTGATTTTTTTGGCTGATTTTGGTTATTGTTTTATACAATATTCTATTAAATTTTTTGACTAAGCTATTGGTTTGTAAATAATATAAAGATAATAATAGTCTTTTGATTCCAAATTTTTGACTTAATTTTATTAATATTTTGTTTACAAAATGAGTTTTTTGGTCTAACAATAATTTTTTTGAACATCTATGTCAACAAATTAAATTTTGATATATAAATTCAGTTATGGATTTTGCATTTATTTTTTAAATAGTTTTAGTTTTCAGTTATTTTGTAAGATAGTTTATGATAACTGCTATATATTAGTTGTTTCTATTGATTGTTGTTAATAATCTTACTAAATTAATTCTAATTTAATTAAATAGTTGTTTTATTTTAATTTGGTTTTAGTGGTTTATAGTATTATGATTGAAATTTATACTTTTTATTAATTATTACATGTATTAGCCACTAATGTTATATAATTAACTATTCTATTTTTAGATAGTGATCATTGACCTGATCAATGACTACTTTTAATAACTATATAAAGAATAAATTTTTTAACTATAGAAAAGCATATAAGAATCAAAAAAATAAAAAAAATAAAGTAACAACTTTATCTTAATCTTTTTCTTATTGCTAATTTCTCTTTCCCTATCTTCAAGTATCTGAACATCTTAAAAATAAAAGATTACTTATTGGTTATTCCTTACCCTTCTCCTGAAATGTGTAATTGAAGCATTTGAAGATTATTGAATAAAACATGACTAAAGAGCACATCTGATACCTGATATTAAATTCTAAGAGTGCTGACATAAAGTATAGAATTATACCAGATGTGATCATTTGTTGACAGTATAGACTATTTTTTTACCTTCAGATTTTCTGGTTATCCTTGAAAAGTATAGCGACTGAAATATGTTATAAGACTGATCTCACACATTGAATTCATATTTATTCAATTTGCTCTTTGAAGTTAATTTCTTTTCATCATTCTACAATCTTGTTTTCTTTTGCTATCCATTAGTTTGTTACTTCAATCCATAACAATATCCAGAGAAGAACTAAAAAAAATACAAAAATCTTTTGAAAATAAACTATTTAAAATCCAATCATTAGTTGTAAAACAAAAAAAACCTTCTCTTAAAGAAAAAAAAATGGACATTAAAAATTTGTTGGCTAAAAATAGCCCAGTTATTTCAAAAAAAGGAGACATCCCCAGACAAACTCATGTAATACAACATACTATTATTACAGGTTGGAGTAACAAGCTAATGAATAACAAGGGAGAACAAGATTGTAGGATAATGGAAATAATTAAAGGGAATTCAACTTTAAAGAGCGAATTAAATAAGTATGAGTTCAATGTGCGAGATCAGTCTCATAAAATATTTCAGTCACTATACTTTTCAAAAGATAACCGGGAAATCTGAAGGTAGAGAAATAGTTCATACTATTAACAAATAATCACACTTGATATAATTCTATGCCTCATGTTGGTGCTCTTAGAATTCAATATCAAGTATTAGATGTGCTTTTCAGTTATGTTTTATTCAATAATCTTTAAATACTGTAATTACATGTTTTAAGAAAAAGATAGATAAATGCCAACAAGTAGTCTTTTATCTTTTAAGATGTTTAGATACTTGAAAGTAGGGAAAAAAAAATTAGCAATAAGAGAAGGATTGAGATGAAGTTGTTATTTTATTTTTTATTTCTTTGATTCTTACATGTTTTTCTATAGCTAAAAGATTCATTGCTTATATAGCTATCAAAAGTAGTCAATGATCAGGTCAATGGTCAGGTCAATAATCAGATTATTGATTAGGTCAATGATCAGGTCAATGATCACTTTCCAAAAATAGAGTGGCTAATTTATATGACATTAGTGGCTAATACATGTAATAATTAATAAGAAGTATAAGTTTCAACCATAACATTATCTTCTCCAAAGAGATTGAGCTCTGGCAAAATCAAACTATTTATGATGTAATCTATTTAAAAGGTTTTATCTAACTCAAAGCTAACTAGTTTGTTGAAGTTTTTTGTAGATAAGGTATATAATACTTAAGGCAAAATGAGTTTTGTATTCAAGAGACCAAATCTTTGTATTAGAGTTTTGGCTCTTTTAGCAATAATTAAAACTCTTGAGACATCTAACCATATAATGCCCAAAATTTCTGCTTGTATCTCTAAAGTTGTTTTCTTCATGAGTTTCATATCCTCTATAATTTCACCAAAGTCACCATAGAGTTCTAATTGCCTGCTATATGACAAGTTTTTGTTTATGGGTAAGATTTTTTGAAGTGTTTTCCCAATTGTATTGGAAGGTATAAGTATAACTGCTGTTATACTTTCTAACAGATATTTATCCATTTTACTACCAATTCTTTCTCTTTTGGTAGTAGTTTTCTTTAGTCTAATAATAGTATGTGTTTTACTGTTATCAGTTATGGTGGTTTGTTTTCCAATAATTAGAGTAGCATTTGGATAGTTTTTGATCCAATACTCATGAAAAGTATAGAAGACGTTTTGAATGTTTTGATCCAGAAAATAATTGTTCATGTTAATTAAAAATATCTCTGTTTTAAAAATGATGCATTTATTTATATTTGATTTTTGCTGATTATTTGAGTCAGTATTATCACAACAGACAGCCAATTAGGTTGTTTATGATATTTCTTGAGTCATGTATCATAAACAGGACAATTATTGAAGATTGTTCTGGATTGATCTTGAAAAATATAAAAACCATTGTTCAAAACTTTGTTGACTATAGAGAGTTTTTTCTATCAGCTAGAGAATTTATCACCATAAACATTATTTCTGTTAAAGCAATATTCTAGTATTAAGTTACCAACACTTAAAAAAAGTGTTTTATAGGTTTTCTTTTTCTTAAGCTTTTCTTGAAACTGTTTTATTTTTTCAAAAGCAATTATTCATGCTTCTACCAAGGAGTCAAGAATGGTACCAAGTCTTTTTTGCAAAATGTTTTTGTAATTTCCTATTGTGATCTCTTCAAAGAGTATTGTTTCAATGTCAGTTTTTATTGGTAGTGTTGCCATGTGTTCATAGAGCAGATAAAAAAGTTCATAACTTGTTATGTTATGATTCACAGTTTTATAAGCAAACAAAGCTGAAGGCAGTACTTTGTCTCATAAGTTTATTTCTTCACTGGTTTTGGCTAGAGTTTCACATAGTGTTCTATTAAAATGTTCTACTAGCCCATTTGTTTTGGGGTGATAAAGAGAGAAAAGTTTATGACATATTCTTATTTTTTTACAAAGTTTTTTAACCAGTATACTGAGAAAAGCTCTTCCTTTATCAGATAAAAGTTCTTAAGAGCAGCCATGACAGCAGATAATATCTTTATAAATAAAATTGGCTATTGAAACTGCTGTTTGGTCTGGGGTGGTTCTTGCTTCTACTCATTTTGTAAGATAGTCAGTAGCTGTAATAATGTATTTGTTGCCATTAGGAGTTATTGTTAAAGATCTAACAACATCTATACCAATTCTGTTAAATGATTGACCAACAGAAATTGAATAGATATTTTCTTTGCAATTGGGTTTGTTTTTTCTTTGGCAGATGTCACAAATTTTGATGTATTTAGCAATGTTTTTTTCTAAGATAGACCAATAATAACAAGCTAAAGTTTTCTGAATTGTTTTTGTTTTTTCAAAGTGTCCAGCTAATGGGTCAGTGTGTATGTTGTATATTACAATTTTTTTTTCTTCAAATCTAATAACTCTTTGAGAGTGGTCAGAATTTTTTCTGTTTCTTTTGTATAATTGGTTCTGGCAAATCAAATAAAAATTTGATTGTTTGTGCAAATGTTTTTTTTGCTGTCGAGTGTATTTAGGTGGGTATTGTCCTTTACCTAAAAATTTTATTAAGGCAAAGTAGTTGTCCAAGTCCATTATTATGTTTGTTTTATAAAGGAGTTACTAATAATTAAGTTGGTTTAGTTTGAGAAGTTGTACTGTCACTGGATGGTAAGTCTAGATAAAGCATCAGCATTTTGATGATTTGCTCCTTTGTGGTGTTAAATATCATAGTCAAATTCATCCAAGTGGAGTATTCAGCGAGTTATTTGTTTGTGTTCCAGCTTTTTTTTCTTGCACAGCCAAACCAAGGCTTGATGATCTGTTACCACTAAGAATTTTGTACCAAGAAGATATTGATCTCAGTAGTTGATAGCCCAAACTACTGTTAAACATTCTTGTTTAGTAACTGAATAGTTCTTTTTTGTTGGTGTAAGGGATCTACTGGCATATGCTATAACATGTTCTCTGCCATTTTCATTTTTCTATAAAAAAACAGCACCAAGTCTATAGCCAGATGTATCAGTGTAAAAATAAAAAGTTGGTCCAAATCAGATTGCTTGAGAATTGGTTTAGTGACAAGTTTTTCCTTCAGAAATTCAAAAGCTTTTTGTTAATGAGTGCTCCAGTAATAATTGACATTTTTCTTGAGTAGCTGATTAAGAGAAAAGGCAATTTTGGAGAAATCCTTGACAAATTTGTGATAGTAAGAGACCAAACCAAGAAAAGAGCATAGTTCAGAAACATTCATTGATTGTCTAATGTTCTGAACTTTTTTAACTTTAGCTGGGTCAGGGAAGATTCCATCTTTTGTAATAAAATGACCAAGAAACTGGGTGAATTAGTGTCCAAAGAAAGATTTGATTGGATTTATCTTAAGGCCAGCATTTCTAAGCAAGTCAAAAATCTTCTGTAAATGTTCAAGGTGTTTATCCCAGGTTTTTGAGTAGACCATTATGTTGTCTAAGTAGACCAGAACAAAGTTTTCTTTTACTGATTCAAATACTTTGTCTATCAGGCATTGAAAAGTGGGAGGAGCATTAATAAGACCAAAAGGCATGACTGTGAATTTATAGGTGCCATACTTGGTGATGAAGGCAGTTTTCTTTCTGTTTTCTGGATCCATCTCTATTTGCCAGAATCCAGCAGTTAAGTCAATGGTTGAGAAAAAAGCAGCACTATTGAATTTATCTAGCATTTTATCAATTATGAGAAGTGGGTATATGTCTCTTATAGTAATAATATTTAGTTGGCAATAATCAACACAGAAGTGTAGAGTTCCTCCTTTTTTGGATACCACTACAATTGGGAAAGCCCATTCACTCTTGGTTTCTTGTATGAATCCAAGATCTTTCATCCAGTTTATCTCTTTCTTGATAAACTCATTATTGTATTAATTGGATTAATAAGGCTTTAAATGGATGGGACAAGTTTCTTTGGTGGTGATAGTGTGTTGTATCACATGGGTTTGTCTAGGGATATTATCTTCTTTTGATATAACTGGACTATTTTTAGCCAACAGATTTTCAATGTTCACTTTTCTTTCTTCAAGAGAAAGTTTTTTTTGTTCTATAACTAATGATTAGATTTCAGGTGTTTCATTCTCAAAGGACTTTTGTATTTCTTTAAGTTCTTCTCAAAGTATTAAGCTAATTGGTTCCCAATCTTTGTAATAAATTAGGCAGGATTTGCATTCATCACTTGGTAAATACAAAAGTTTATTACACCAGCACCATGCACAAAGACCATGCCACCAATAATTGTATTTGGCTTTCTTGTTAGGTTTTTTGTCAAAAGTTCTTCTGAGGATATCATAGTAGAGCTAGCAGATCAGCTTGCTATTTACTATAATTCCTTCTTTGTCAACTTTAATATTGTCCAGTGATTTGGCATTGCTGGTGAAGATGGTATAGACAAGTTCAGCAGTTTTTTCTTGTTTTTCTTGATCTTTATTATTATTCTCATCATCATCTGATTCGTCTGATTGTTTTTTTTCTTGGTTTTGCTTGGGTACTGGAGGGATTGTCCAGTGACAACACTTAACTACAATGGGTTTTTCATTACATCTAATGATTAGCTCACAAAGCTTATAGTCAAGTAGTGTTTTAGCTTTTTTAAGCTACTTATTGCCAACAATTATGGTGTATTCTTTTACTTTAGATACTTTCATGTCAGTTTCAATGCTGATATCATTAATGTGGACAGAAATAGCTTTGGCTATGCCCAGACCTTTTTTCTTGTCATTATGTACATTGGTTATTGGTCTTGTAAAAGGCTCATCAATTTTTCTGCCAATTGCTTCAAAAAAGTGTTTGGCAATTACACTAACAGATTATCTACTGTCTAGAATCAAATCAATGAAGTAACCAGCCACTTGGGCTTTACAAATCAGAGGGATGGCATTGCTATTATTAGCAAGTCCAGCTTAATGAGAGTGTTTATTGGTTTTTGGTGTCTTCTTTTTTAGTATTGTTACAGTTGAAACTTATACTTCTTATTAATTATTACATGTATTAGCCACTGATGTCACATAAATTAGCCACTCTATTTTTAGTAAGTAATCATTGACCTATCAATAATCTGACCATTGACCTAATTATTGACCACTTTTGACAGCTATATAAACAATGAATTTCTTAGCTGTAAAAAAGCATATAAAAATCAAAGAAATCAAATAAATAAAATAACAACTTTCATCTCAATCTCTCTCTTATCACTAATTTCTCTTTTCTTACTTTCAAGTATCTGAACATCTTAAAGATAAAAAATTACTTGTTGGTTATTTCCTACCCTTTTCCTGAAATGTGTAATTGTAGCATTTGAAAATTATTGAATAAAATGTGACTAAAAAGTACATCTAATATGTGATATTGAATTCTAAAAGTGCTGACATGAAACATAGAATTATACCAGGCATGATTATTTGTTGACAGTATAGATTATCCCTCTACCTTCAGATTTCCCAATTATCTTTGAAAAGAATAGCAACTGAGATATTTTATAAGACTGATCTTGCACATTGAATCCATACTTATTCAATTTGCTCATTGAAGTTGAATTCTCTTTGATTATTTCTATTACCCTACAATCCTGTTTTTCCTTGCTATCTGTTAGTTTGTTACTCCAATCTGTAACAGTATCAATGATTTGCAAAGATTTTTTCTAAACTGTGAATGGATCATCAGTTGGCCAAATGTAATGTGTGCAGACATTTCTATGAGATCTTTGACAACAGAATAGGGTCCAGATTTTTGTATAATTTCTGGAGATTCTAACTTTGGAGGATTTTTAAAAACTTTAGTCTTTGGTGGTTCATTGTTATCAGCAGTTGATATAGATGCTTTCTTTGGATCTAGAACGAAATCAACCTTGGCTTTCTTCTTCTTTCTTGTTGATTCAGAAGTGTTGATTGCTAATTCATTCATGTCATGATCATTATCAGTTAGGTTAAAAGCATAAAAGGGGTTTTCTTCTGGTTGGCTTGCACTTTCACTCTTTGGAGATGTGCCTACCAGTTTAAAGGCTAATAAACAGTGGCTTCAACTAAGGGATCTTCTCCAAAAAAATTAATGTTGACATGATTGGGTCTTTGATTGGAAACATTATTGTTGTTAGGTCTGTTATTCTGGATGTCATTATTTTTAGGAACTGGAGGGGGCAATGGAGAATTGTTACAGTCTCTGGAAAAGTGTCCAGTTAGTCCACAGCAATAGCACACAGGTGGATCATAATTTTATTGTCTTTGATATGGTGGTTGCTGGAGCTGATTGAAACAGGATTCAAATCTGGGTCTTTGGGGTTGTTGGTTGTCTCTGACTGCTTGGGCTAATGATTCTAATAGCCAGACAAGATTAGCTATAAGTCTATCTATTAACTGTTCATTTGGGTCTTAAGTTTGAACAGCAAAAGAGGTAGCAGCCATTTGAGAAGCAAGAGCCATAACAAGAGCAGGAGCAAAAACTGAAAGTGTGGATTCTAGATGCATTCTTTGATTGTTTTCTATTCTCTGAGCAAGTTCAATGGCCATATTTATTGTAAGATTATCTTTCAAGGCCAGGAGGGGCCAAAGAGCATATGATAGATCAGTTCTCAGTCCTTTTATGAAGAAATGTATTTTCTGCTTTTCTGTTCAATTTCTTTTAGAGTCTACCTGTTTAATGAGTTTCTTATTGCTTTGGCATATTTTGTCACAATCTTACCAGGGCCTTGAGTTCTTTTTTCTAATTTTATACACCATTTTAAGATTAAGATGGAAGTTCTAAATTTCATTTCAAACTGGGCAATGAAAGAGGTGTTGTCTTCTTTAGCATTTGCCAGTGTCTATCTAATGATTTTTTGCTAAGCATTGGTATTGGTTTCTTGTGAGAACCAAGTAGCAGAAAAGCCTTGAAGGTAGCCACCAACAATTTGAAACTTGTATTCATTATTATATTGGTTTGCTGTGGCAGCTCTCTTAAAGTCATTCAGTCATTCAATTGGATCTTGGGCATCATCTCTGAATAATAGTAATGGGTTGTTGTTTCTTTGCCCTAAAGCAGTTTGTATACCTTGAAAGGCAATCAGAATGTTTTGTTGTAGAGGGTCTTGAGTCATTGGTTCAAGTATAACTGTTTGTGTGAAATGTTCTGATTTACTTGAAAAGAGATCAAAAATGGGAGTGGTTTGATAGCTTTTTTCTTCTGTTTTAAGAGAAGTTTCAGTTAATTGATGGGCAGCAATCCAAATGTGGATTTGATGATTCAGATATTCGAAATCAGGAGGCTGTTGTTCAAAGGTTGTAGAATATAAAAGCTGATTGATATTGTTGTTTTTTTCTTCAAAGTTGTCTTCAGAATAAGCTTGGTTAAAGTAATAGGTTGTATAAACTGTGTAGATTTCAGCTAAATGCTTATTCAGGAACAAGTTTCAAAAGTCTTGGAATTGTCTGCTAAATTGTTTTTCAATAGGGAAGCAAATCAAGCAGAAAGACAAAGGATTAAGTTCAATAAAGTCTAGATCATTTTTGTTGTGTGCTTCAAAGTATTCTTCTAATTGTTGTGGCAGGTATGAATAATCACCCATACAATAAGAAATAAAATGGATTTTGAAAACCTCACAAAGAGCACCACTTTTATGTTATGAGTTGGAATAACAAGCTAATGGATAGCAAGAAAAAACAAGATTGTAGAGTGATGGAAATAATCAAAGAGAATTCAACTTTAAAGAGTGAATTAAATAAGTATGGATTCAATGTGCAAGATCAGTCTCATAAAATATCTCAGTTGCTATACTTTTTAAAAGATAACTGGTGAATCTGAAGGTAGAGAGATAGTTTGTACTGTCAACAAATGATTACACTTGGTATAATTCTATGCCTCACATCAATGCTCTTAGAATTCAATATCAAGTATCAGATATGCTCTTCAGTTATGTTTTATTCAATAATCTTCAAATACTGCAATTACATGTTTCAGGAAAAGGATAGGTAAATGCCATCAAGTAGTCTTTTATTTTTTAAGATGTTCAAATACTTGAAGATAGGGAAAGAGAAATTAGTGATAAGAGAAGGATTAAGATAAAGTTGTTATTTTATTTCTTTATTTCTTTGATTCTTACATGTTTTTCTATAGCTAAAAGATTCATCACTTATATAGTTATCAAAAGTGGTCAATAATTAGGTCAATGATTAAGTCAACAGTCAGGTCATTGATCAGGTCAATAATCACTTTCCAAAAATAGAGTGGCTAATTTATATGACATCAGTGGCTAATACATGTGATAATTAATAAGAAGTATAAGTTTCAACCATAACATTATTACCACAAAAAAAACCTGTCTCATCTATTTGAAGCCTTATCAATCCAATTAACACAATGATGAGTTCATCAAAAAAGAGATAAACCAGATAAAAAATCTTGAATTCATACAAGAAACCAAGAGTAAATGGGCTTTTTCAGTTGTAGTGGTATCCAAAAAAAGTAGAACCCTATGCTTTTGTGTTGACTACTACTAATTAAATGCCATCATTATAAGAAACATGTACCCACTCTTCAAAATTGATACAATATTAGATAAATTCAATGATGCTGCTTTCTTTTCAACTATTGACTTAACTGCTAGATTTTGGTAAGTAGAAATGGATCCAAAAAACAGAAAGAAAACTGCTTTCATTACCAAGTATGGCACTTATGAATTCACAGTGATGCTTTTTGGTCTCATCAATGCTCTTTCCACCTTTCAACACCTAATAAACAAAGTATTTAAATCAGTAAAAGAAAACTTTGTTCTGGTTTACTTAGATGACATAATAATATACTCAAAAACCTGAGATAAACATTTTAAACACTTGCAAAAGGTTTTTAATCTCTTTAGAAATGCTGGCCTTAAGATCAACCCAATTAAATTTTTCTTTGGATGACAATCCACCCAGTTTTTTGGTTATTTAATTACAAAAGATGAAATTTTCTTTAACCTAGCTAAAGTTGAAAAAGTTCAAAACATTAAACAACCAATAAATGTTCTTGAATTATGCTCTTTCCTTGAATTGGCTTCTTACTATTGTAAATTTATTAAGAATTTCTCCAAAATCATCTTTCATCTTAATTAGTTACTTAGAAAAAATGTTAATTATCACTAGAGCACTCATCAACAAAAAGCTTTTGAAATTCTGAAAAAAAACTTGTTATTGAACCAATTCTCAAACAACTTAACTTGAACCAACTTTTTATTTTTTATACTATTACAGATTGAAGTAACAAGCTAACAGATAGCAAGGGAAAATAGGATTGTAAGATGACAAGAGAAATCAAAAGGAATTCAACTTTAAAGAGTGAATTAAATAAGTATGGATTTAATGTGCGAGATCAGTCTCATAAAATATCTCAGTCACTATACTTTTCAAAAATAATCAGGGAATCTGAAAATAGAGGAATAGTCTATACTGTTAACAAATGATTACACACTAGTATAATTTTATGCCTTATGCCAGCATTTTTAGAATTCAATATCAGGTATTAGATGTATTTTTCAGTTATGTTTTATTCAATAATCTTCAAATACTACAATTACACATTTCAAAAAAAGGGTAGGGAATAACCAATAAATAATCTTTTATCTTTAAAATGTTCAGATACTTGAAGGTAAGAAAAAAAAAATTAATAAGAAAAAAAAGATTGAGATAAAGTTGTAATTTTATTTTTTTTCTTTTTTTAATTCTTACATTTTTTTCAACAGCTAAGAGATTCATCACTTATATAGCTATTAAAAGTGGTTAATAATTAGGTCAATAATTACTATCTAAAAATAGAATGGCTAATTATATGACATTAGTGGCTAATACATGTGATAATTAATAAGAAGTATAGGTTTCAACTATAACATTGTTATGGGTTGAAGTAACAAGCTAATGGATAGCAAGGGAGAACAGGATTGTAGGGTGATAAAAGGAATCAAAAAAAATTCAATTTCAAAGAGTGAATTGAATGAGTATGGATTCAATGTGCGAGATCAGTCTCATAAAATATCTCAGTTACTGTACTTTTCAAAAGATAACCGGGGAATCTAAAAGTAGAGAGATAGTCTGTACTGTTAACAAATGATCACGTCTGGTATAATTCTATGTCTTATGTTAGCACTCTTAGAATTCAATACCAGGTATCAGATGTATTCTTCAGTCATGTTTTATTCAATAATCTTCAAATATTGTAATTACATGTTTCAGGAAAAGGATAGGTAAAGGCCAACAAATATCTTTTATCCCAAGATGTTCAGATACTTGAAGATAGAAAAAGTGAATTTTAGTGATAAGAAAGTGATTGAGATGAAAGTTGTTATTTTATTTACTTGATTCTTAATTTTTTTACATATTTTTCTACAGCTAAAAGATTCAATACTTATATAGCTATCAAAAGTGATCAATGATCAGGTCAACAGTTAGGTCATTGATTAGGTCAATGATTACTTTCTAAAAATAGAGTGGCTAATTTATATAATATCAGTGGCTAATATATGTAATAATTAATAAAAAGTGTAGGTTTCAACTATAACAATAGTGTTCTATTAAAACGTTTTACTAGGCCATTTGTTTGAGAATAATAAGAAAAGAAAAGTTTATGACATATTCCTATTTTTCTACACAGTTTTTTAACTAGTGTACTGAGAAAAGCTCTTCTTCTGTCAGATAAAAGTTCTTTGGAGCAGCCATGGTGGCAAATAATATCTTCATAAATAAAATTGGCTATTGAGACTGCTGTTTGGTCTGAGATGGCTCTTGCTTCTACCCACTTTATAAAATAGTCAGTAGCTGTGATAATGTATCTGTTGTCATTAGGAGTTATTGTTAAAAGTCTAACAACATCTATGCCAATTCTGTCAAATGATTGGCCAACAGATATTTTTTTTTGATTGGATTTTTCTCTTCTTTGGCAAATATCACAGGTTTTTATGTACTCAGCAATATCTTTTCCCAAAGTAGGCCAATAATAGTGAGCTAAAGTTTTCTGAATTGTTTTTGTTTTTCCAAAGTGTTCAGCTAATGGATTAGTATGCATATTATAAATCACAATTTCTTTTTCTTCAAATTTTATGACTCTTTGGGGGCAGTTAGAATCTTGTCTGTTTCTTTTATATAACTGGTTCTGGCAAATCAAATAGAAATTTAATTGTTTGTGCAAATGTTTTCTTTGCTGTTGAGTGTAATTTAGTGAGTATTGTCCTTTACTCAAAAATTCTATTAAGACAGAGTAGTTGTTTAAGTCTATTATTGTGTTTATTTGTGAAGGAGTTACTGGTTTGATTGAGAGATTGTATTGTCACTGAATAGTAAGTCTAGAAAAAGCATCAGTGTTTTGATGATTTGCTCCTTTGTGGTATTGAATGTTATAGTCAAATTTATTTAAATAGAGTATTTAGTAAGTTATCCGTTTATGTTCTAGTTTCTTTTTGTTGTGCAACCAAATTAAGGCTTGATTTTTTTTTTGTTAATATGTAGTCATGCTGGTCTTTTATTAGTTTAATTATACTTAAAGATATGGCTTTTTCATTTTTTTTTTTTGTTAACATGTAGCCATGCTGGTCTTTTATTAGTTTAGTCACATTCACAGAGCATGACCTTTTCATAAAGCCAACTCATCCAATAATCTAGATTACAAAATGTGGTTAACCACTAAGTGGTTATGTCTAACTACATGCTAGTATAACCAGAAAATCTATGGAGTATCACACTACTATACAAGATACTCTTATTACAAAAAACACTAGTTAATATATTATTACATATTGTTACCTATTCCTACTATGTGTTTGCCAGTATCCCTATTGTCATCCCTTGATGTGTTATATATGTTGAAGCCATCATATGGATTTTTCTTGACTTTGTTATCAATACTCTTGGATTTTTCTTACTCAGTTTGCAATCTGTACTGTTCTTCTCACAATCTATTTCTTGCTTGAGTAACTGCCCATTTACACACTTTAATTAATACATTATTGCTAGTTTTTAGGTTGATGTCAGCAAAAGCATTAATTCTCCTAAATTGCTTATTGACCAATCTTTTACATAGCAAATCTATGTTGAATGATAACATAATATATTTACTAAACAGTACAATCTTTTCATTAGTGTTTAAGAATTTTCATTTACCTCCCACAGCCTATGATAGGCACTGTATTCACCTGTTTCTTACATCATTAATCAGTATTTTGCTCTCTTGGGTATTCAGAGAGCATTCCCAAAAGTGTTGGTTGGTTTCCACTTTCCTGTGACATATTTTGCAAAGATTGTTTAAGTACACAAGAGGACATTGGTTGTATAGCACCTTTACAATTGGCAGCATATTGTGAAATAATTTCATAAGAAATGTTCACATCACTGACAAACCAGCTGAGGTGAAGCCTGATGACATTTTTCTATTCCAGTTTCAGATCTTGGTTGTGCACATTCAATCTATATCTTGGTCTAAAACTGCTATTGACTCTTGGACTTTGTTGTTGTCTGTCCAATTCAATGCTGCTTGAAGACTAGTCTGTTTGCTTAAAAAATGTCTAATATTCAAATCCAATTCAACTCCTTTGCAAAAAAAATATATGCAGTTTCCTTAGCATTGTAGGTCTACTTTACAGTATCAAGAATGGTAGACACTTTGGCTAGTTTGTCAGTCTTTTCATTTTCCAATACATCAGTATGAGCAGCCACTTTGTTTATGTTGAGATCAATCTTCTTTTCACTAATAATTGTTTTGATTGCATTCCATGTGTACCAGTTTGGAGTTTTAAGCTAATTTCTAATAGACAAGGGTACATCTTTAGACAATCACTTCTGAGCCATTGACATTACTACTTGACTATCTGTGTTTATCATTAGTTTGCATTTGTAAGATACTGCTTCCAAAGCCAATAACACAGTCTTTGCCTCTGTTTTTGTTGACAATAATGTTCTATCAACTGCTATACCAAATTTGGCCTCTATTCTATGTGTTATGAAAGCAGCCTCTTCTTTTGTATTCTTAGAGCCAGCTTTTACCATTGAGCCATCTGTTGATATTTTTATTTTTTTTTTGAACCTCAATGTCTCTCATACACCCCTCCACTGTGATAATAAAGTGTCAGAAATATGGATGTAAATGGTATCTTTTTGCATCATTTCAAAATCATCTGGGATTTGGTTAGTCAGTTTGTGCATTCCTAATACTTTATATTGTACTATATTAATGTTCTTGTACTCATCCATAATGATTGTAGACTCTAAAATCTTAAACCATTTGGGAATTCTACTGTTACAGATTGAAGTAACAAGCTAACGGATAGCAATAGAGAACAGAATTGTAGAGTGATGGAAATAATCAAAGAGAATTCAACTTCAATGAGCGAATTGAATGAGTATGGATTCAATGTGCGAGATCAGTCTTATAAAATATCTCAGTTGCTATACTTTTCAAAGATTACTGGAAAATCTGAAGATAGAGAGATAGTCCGTATTGTCAACAAATGATTACACTTGGTATAATTCTATGCCTCACATTGGCACTCTTAGAATTCAATATCAAGTATCAGATGTGCTTTTTAGTCATGTTTTATTCAATAATTTTCAAATACTTTGTTTAATTGTTTCAGAAAAAGGCAGATAAACATCAACAAGAAATCTTTTATCTAAAAGATGTTCAGATACTTGAAGGTAGGGAAAGAAAAATTAATGATAAGAGAATGTTTGAAATGAAAGTTGTTTTATTATATTTCTTTGATTGTTGGAAACATACTTTTCTATAGCTAAGAAACTCATTGCTTATATAGCTATGAAAAGTGGTTAATGACCAGGTCAATGATTACTATCTAAAAATAGGTTGGCTAATTATATGACATCAGTGGCTAATACATGTGATAACTAATAAAAACTATGAGTTTTAATCATAACATCATCCTCTTCAAAGAGATTGAGCTCAGACAAAATCAAACTATTTATGGGATATTCTAATTGGAGGGTTTTATCTAACTCAAAACTAACTTGTTTATTAAAGTCTTTTGTGGATAAAGTGTATAGTACTTGAGGCGAAATAAGCTTTGTATCCAAGAGACCAAACCTTTGTATAAGAGTTTTGGCTCTTCTGGCAATGGTCAAAACTCTTGGGACATCCAACCATATAATGCCCAAAATTTTCACTTGTATCTCAGAAGTTGTTTTCTTCATGAGCTTCATGTCTTCTATGATTTCACTAAGGCGACCATAGAGCTCTAGTTGTCTTCCATATGACAAGTTTTTGTCTATGGGCAAGATTTCTTTAATCATTTTTTCAATTGTGGTAGAAGATACAAGTATTGCTGCTGTTATGCTTTCTAACAGATACTTATTCATTTTGCTACCAATTCTTTCTCTTCTGGTAGTTGTTTTCTTTGGTCTGATAATAGTATGTGTTCCACTGTTATCAGTCATTGTAGTTTGTTTTCCAATGGTCAGAGTAGCATTTAGATAGTTTTTGATCCAATACTCATGAAGAGTATAGAAAGCATTTTAAATGTTTTGATCCAGAAAATAATTGTTCATGTTGATTGAAGATACTTCTGTTTTTGGGAATGGTGCATTTATTTATATTTGGTTTTTGCTAATCATTTGGGTTGGTATTATCACAATTGGTAACCAATCAGGTCGTTTGTAATATTTTTTGAGTTGCATGTCATGAACAGAATGATTATTAAAGATTGTTCCAGATTGATCTTGAAGAATATAAGAACTATTGTTCAAAACTTTGTTGACTATAAAGGGACCTTTTCACCGACTAGAGAATTTATCACCATAGACATTGTCTCTGTCTAAGCGGTATTCCAAAACTAAGTCACCAATACTTAAAGAAAGTGTTTTATAGGTTTTCTTCTTTTTAAGCTTTTCTTGGAACTGTTTTATCTTTTCAAAGGCAATTATTCATGCTTCTACAAGTGAGTCAAGAATGGTACCAAGTTTCCTTTGCAAAATGTCTTTGTAATTCCCTATTGTGATTTCTTCAAAGAGTATTGTCTTAATATCAGTTTCTATTGGTAGTGTTGCCATTTGTTCATAGAGCAGATAAAAAGATTCATAACTTGTTATGTCATAATTCACAGTTCTATAAGCAAACAAAGCTGAAGACAGTACTTTGTCCCATAAGTTTGTTTTTTCACTTGTTTTGGCTAAGGTTTCACACAGTGTTCTATTGAAACGTTCTATTAGGCCATTTGTTTAGGGGTGATAAGGGGAAGAAAGTTTGTGACGTATTCCCATTTTTCTACAAAGTTTTTCAACCAGTGTACTGAAAAAAGCTCTTTCTCTATCAGGTAATAGTTCTTTAAAACAGCCATGGTGACAAATGATATCTTCATAAATGAAATTGGCTATTGAAACTGCTGTTTGATCTGGGGTGGCTCTTGCTTCTACTCACTTTGTAAGATAGTTGGTAGCTGTATCTGTTGCCATCAGGAGTTACTGTTAAAGGTTCAATAACATCTATACCAATTCTGTTAAATGGTTGACCAACAGAAATTAAATGGATATCTTCTTTGCGATTGGGTTTTCTTCTTCTTTGGCAGGTATTGCAGGTTTTAATGTATTCAGCAATGTCTTTTCCCAAGGTAGGCCAATAATAGTAAGCTAAGGTTTTCTGAATTGTTTTTGTTTTTCCAAAGTGTCCAGCTAATAAATTAGTGTGCATATTGTAGATCACAATTTCTCTTTCTTCAAATTTTATGACTCTCTGGAGATGGTCAGGATCTTTTCTGTTTCTTTTGTATAGTTGGTTCTGGCAGATCAAATAAAAATTTGATTATTTGTGCAAATGTTCTCTTTGCTGTCAATTGTATTCTGGTGAGTATTGTCCTTTATCCAAAAATTCCATTAAGACAGAGTAGTTGTCCAAGTTCATTATTGTGTTTGGTTGTGAGAGAATTACTAATAATTAGGTTGATTTGGTTTGAGGTAGTTGTACTGTTACTGGATGGTAAGTCTAAAGAAAGTGTCGGCATTTTGATGATGTGCTCCTTTGTGATGTTGAATATCTTAGTCGAATTCATCCAAGTGGAGTATTCAGCAAGTTATTTTTTTATGTTCTAGCTTCTTTTTGTTGCATAACCAAACCAAAGCTTGGTAATCTGTTACTATCAGGAATTTGGCACCAAGAAGATATTTGTTCTAATAACTAGTAGCCCATACTACTGTCAGACATTCTTGTTCAGTTACCGAGTAGTTCTGCTCTGCTGGTGAGAGAGTTCTATTGGCATATGCTATGGCATGTTCTTTGCCATCTTCATCTTTCTAGAATAAAACAGTTCCAAGTCCATAGCCAAATGCATTAGTGTGGAGGATGAAAGGTTGATCTAGATCAGATTGTTTCAGAATTGGTTTAGTGATTAGTTTTTCCTTTAGAGTTTCAAAAGCTTTTTGTTGATGTGTGTCCCAATGGTAGTTGACATTTTTCTTGAGTAGTTGATTAAGTGGAGCAGCTATTTTGGAAAAATCTTTGACAAATTTGTGATAATAGGAAGCCAAACCAAGGAAAGAGTGTAGTTTATGAATATTCATTGGTTGTCTAATGTTTTGGACTTTTTCAACCTTAGCTGGGTTAGGAAAAATTCTATCTTTTGTAATAAGATAACCAAGAAATTGGGTGGATTGTCTTTCAAAGAAAGATTTGATTGGATTAATCTTGAGACCTGCATTTCTGAGAAGATCAAAAACCTTTTGCAAATGTACAAGGTGTTTATCCCAGGTTTTTGAGTACACCATTATATTGTCCAGATAGACCAAAACAAAGTTTTCTTTCACTGATTCAAATACTTTATCCATTAAGCATTGAAAGATGGGAAGGGCATTGGTGAGACCAAAAGACATGACTGTGAATTCATAGGTGCCATACTTGGTGATAAAGGCAGTTTTCTTCCAGCTTTCTGGATCCATCTCTACTTGCCAGAATCTAGCAGTTAGATCAATAGTTGAAAAGAAAGCAGCATCTTTGAATTGGTCCAGTATTGCATCAATCTTGGGAAGTGGGTACATGTCTCTTTCAGTGATGGCATTTAATTGGCAGTAGTCAACACAGAAGTGTAGGGTTCCACCTTTTTTGGATACCACTACAACTGAAAAAGCCCATTCACTCTTGGTTTTTTGTATGAATCTAAGTTCTTTTATCTGGTTTATCTCTTTCTTGATGAACTCATCATTGTGCTGATTGAATTGATATGGCTTCAAATAGATGGAGTGAGTTTTTCTGGTGGTGATAATGTGTTGTATCACATGGGTTCGTCCAGAGGTATCACCTTCTTTTGAGATAACTGGGCTGTTTCTAGCTAGCAGATTTTCAATATCAATCTTTTTTTCTTCAGGTGATGGTTCTTTTTGTTCTACAACTAGTGATTGGATCTCAGGTGGTTCATTTTTAAAGGACTTTTGGACTTTTTTCAATTCTTCTCTAAGTATTAAACTGATTGGTTCCCAATCTTTGTAATAGATCAGGCATGATTTGCATTCATCACTTGGAGAATACAAGAGTTGGTTGCACCAGCACTGGGCACAAGAACCATGCCACCAATAATGATACTTGGCTTTCTTGTCAGGTTTTTGGTCAAAAGTTCTTCTAAGAATATCATAGTAGGGTCAGCAGATCAGCTTGCCATTTACAATGATTTCCTCTCTATCAGCTTTAATATTGTCTAGTGGCTTGTCATTGCTGGTGAAGATGGTGTAGGTGAGTTCAGCAGTTTCTTTTTGTTCTTCTTGTTCATCTTTTTCATCACTCTTTTCATCATCTGATTTCTCTGATTGCTCATCTTCTTGATTTTGTTTGGTTGCTGGAAGAGTTGTCTAATGGCAACATTTAACCACAATAGGTTTTTCACCACATCTTATGGTTAGCTCACAAAGTTCATAGTTGAATAAGGCTTTTACTTTCTTGAGCCACTCATTGCCAACAATGATGGTGTATTCTTTAGCTTCAGAAACTTCTATGTCAGTTTCAATACTGATGCCATTAATGCAGACAGGAATAGCTTTGGCAATGCCCAGACTTTTCTTCTTGTTACCATGTATGTTGGTTATTGGTTGGGTGGAAGGCTCATCAATTTTTCTGCCAATTGCATCAAGGAAGTGTTTGGCAATTACACTAACAGATGATCCACTGTCTAGGATCAAGTCAATAAAATAACCAGCCACTTGTGCTTTGCAAATTAGAGAAGTGACATTGCTGTTGTCAGCAAGTCCAGCTTGGTGAGGGCATTTATTGGTCTTTGGTGTTTTTTTCTTGGGGATTAGAGATTTGTGAAGATTTTTTCTGAATTGTGGATGAGTCATTAACTGGCCAAAGGTAATGTGTGCTGGGGTTTCCATGAGATCTTTGACAACAGAATAGGATCCAGATTTTTGTACAATTTCTGGGGGTTCCAACTTTGGAGAGTTCTTAAAAACTTTGGCTTTTGGTGGCTCATTGTTATCAGCAGTGGAAGTTTAGGCTTTGTTGGGATCTAGAATGAAATCAACCTTGGCTTTCTTCTTTTTTCTGGTTGATTCAGAAGTGTTGATTGCTAATTCATTCATGTCATGGTCATCATTAGTTAAGTTAAAAGCAAAAAAGGGGTTTTTTTCTGGTTGGCTTGTACTCTCACCTTTTGGAGGTATGCCTACCAGTTTAAAGACTGATAGACTATGGCTTCAACTAGAGGATTCTCTCCAAAGAAATTGATGTTGGCATGGTTGGGTCTTTGATTGAGAGCATTATTGTTGATGAGTCTATTGTTTTAATTGTTATTATTTCTGAGGACTGGAGGAGGTAAAGGAGGATTGTTGCAATCTCTTGAGAAATGTCCAGTTAATCCATATCTATAACATACAGGAAGACCATGATTTTGCTGTCCTTGATAAGGAGGTTGCTGGGGCTGATTAAAACATGGTTTATATCTGGGTCTTTGTGGTTGTTGGTTATCTCTAACTGCTTGTGCCAAAGGTTCTAATAACCAGGCAAGATTGGCTGTGAGTCTATTAATTAATTGTTTATTTGAATCTTGAGTTTGGGCAGCAAAAAAAGTAGCAGTCATTTGAGGAGCAGGAGCCATGACAGGAACAGAAGCAAAAACTGGAAGTGTAGATCCCAAATGTATTCTTTGGTTGTCTTCAATTCGTTGGGCAAATTCAATAGCCATGTCCATTGTAGGGTTATTCTTTAGAGCCAAGAGAGGCTAAAGAGCATAAGATAAATCAGTTCTTAGTCTTTTCGTGAAAGAATGAATTTTTTGCTTTTTTGTTCAGTTCCTTTCAGAGTCTACATGCTTGATCAATTTTTTGATTGCTTTGGCATATTCAGTTACCACTTCTCCTGGGCCTTGGGTTCTTCTTTCTAATTTCATGTGCCACTTGGATATCAAGATTGGAGTTCTGAACTTGTTTTCAAACTGGGTTGTAAAAGAGGTGTTGTTTTTTCCTGCATTTGCTGGCATCCATCTAATGATTCTTTGATGAGCATTAGCATCAGTTTCCTGTGAGAACCATGTAGCAGAAGAGCCTTGGAGGTAGCCACCAACAATTTGAAACTTGTACTCATTATTGTATTGGTTGGCTGTAACAGCTTTCTCAAAGTTATCCAACCATTCAATTAGATCTTGGGCATCACCTCTGAATAATGGTAATGGGGTGTTGTTTCTTCACCCTAAAGCAGTCTGTATACCTTGAAGGGCAATCAGAATGTTTTGTTGCAGAGGGTCTTGAGCCATTGGTTCAGGTGTAACTGTTTGTGTGGAGTGTTCTGATTTACTTGAAAAGAGATCAAAAACAGGAGCAGTTTGATAGCTTTCTTCTTCTGTTTCAAGAGAAGTTTCTGTTGATTGATGGGCAGCAATCCAAATGTGGATTTGATGATTCAGATATTTAAAATCAGGGGGCTGTTGTTCAAAAGTTGCAGAATATAAAAGCTGATTGATACTATTGTTTCTTCCTTTAAAGTTGTCTTCAAAATAAGCTTGGTCAAAGTAATAGATTGTATAAGCTGTGTAGGTTTCAGCTGAATGCTCATTCAAGAACCAGTTCCAAAAGGCTTGGAATTGTCTGCTGAATTGTTCTTCAATGGAAAAGCAAATCAAGCAGGAGGGCAAAGGATTGAGTTCAATAAAGTTTAGATCATTTTTGTTGTGTGCTTTAAAGTGTTCTTCTGATTGTTGTGGCAGGTATGAATAATCACCCATATAATAGAAAACAAAGTGGATTTTGACAACCTCACAGGGAGCACCACTTTTATGTTACAAGTTGGAGTAACAAGCTAATGGATAGCAACAGAGAACAGAATTGTAGGGTGATGAAAATAATCAAAGGGAATTCAACTTCAATAAGTGAATTAAATGAGTATGGATTCAATGTGCAAGATCAGTCTCATAAAATATCTCAGTCGCTATACTTTTCAAAAGTAACCAGGGAATCTGAAGGTAGAGAGATAGTCTGTACTGTCAACAAATAATCACACTTGGTATAATTCTATGCCTCACGTCAGCACTCTTAGAATTCAATATCAAGTATCAGATGTGCTCTTTAATCACATTTTATTCAATAATCTTCAAATACTTTGTTTAATCATTTCAGGAAAAGGCAGATAAACACTAACAAAAGATTTTTTATCCAAAAGATGTTCAGATACTTGAAGGTAGAGAAAGAAAAATTAGCGATAAGAGAATGTTTGAGATGAAAGTTGTTTTATTATATTTCTTTGATTGTTGAGAACATACTTTTCTACAGTTAAGAGACTCATTGCTTATATAGCTATGAAAAGTGGTCAATAACCAGGTCAATAATCAGGTCAATGATCAGGTCAATGATCAGATTAATGGTCAGGTTATTGATCAGATCAATGATCAGATCAATAATCAGGTCAATAATTACTATCTAAAAATAGGTTGGCTAATTATATGACATCAGTGACTAATACATGTGATAACTAATAAAAACTATGAGTTTCAACCATAACACTACCACCATTGTTTTGTCTGTATATTCTTGTGTAGTCCATCCATGTCATCAATGTTTTATCTTTGTTCTGTATCTGATACAGGTACAAAATGTTTTTCTTTCTTAGGAAACTTTTAACTTTAGTGTAAGTTGTACCTGAAGGTATGACAGTCTCAATTAAGTATGCCTGTGATCTTGAGGATTTGGGTACCACATGTGTGTTACCATCACTCCTAAATGAAATGCCTCTTTTCTCTATAATCTGTATAATATTAACAATTAAATTAACACCTAGTCTAAATCTTTCATTGGTAAGGTATTCAAGTATACTATGGGTTGACCATCTTTGTGCCTGTAAGTTAGCTAGTCTGATTTTTGTAGCCATTCCAGCAATATCAGCACTGTTCAATCTAACCAACAAATTTGTGATCTTGCTTTTTGCTTGTATATCATCAATTTTGAACAAGTTATATAAGAATGAATAATACATAGCACTGGCTAGGAAATTGACTAAAAGTTTTGCTTTTTTCTTTACAGTGGCTGAAATCTTTGAAGTCCATTTTCTAGCCCAGCTATTTGGAATATGGGTCAATTAAGATCTGAATTCTATTGCTGGACTGAGAACTCTGTTAAAAATATAAATGGTCTGTTTCTCAGTGATGTGTTTTTTCCTAATAATTGCACATACTGCTTCAATGTCAGATCCTATCATTTTTAGAACAGTGTCATTTTTTCCATCTGCTCTGATTTATACCCCCAAATATTAGATACATGTAGATGGATCCAGCAATTTCAAGATTTGTTTGTTTGGACCAAATTTTAGTGGCTCAACTGTCAGTGATTTCCCTTTGAAGAGTCTGACCACCATTGTTTCAGTCTTATCTAAATTGATCTCTATATCCACCATTCTAAAAAAGGAGCTAGCTGTGTCCAAAATACTCTGCATGCCCTGTCTTAAGTTAGCTATCCACACTGTGTCATCAACAAAAGCTAGGTGATTCACTAATACCAACAGAGATTGTGTATCTGATTGATTATCCCACTTTTTCCAAGCAGCTGTTAGTTTGTATCTATAACTATAATTGAATTGTTTTACTTCACATAGTAAGGAGTCATAGAAAATCCTCCACATAATAGGTGAGCTTGTTTTCCTCTGATCCAGTCTATCTTGTACTTGATATTTGTTACTTAACCCAAATTCAGTTATAATCTTATTGCTTTTATTGTTGTGCATCAAGCCAAACAGCTCAGTAAACTTATTGTTCATCTTAATTCTCTTTAGTGCAGCTTCTATGGGTTTCCATCCCACTGAATCATATGCTTTTTTTATGTCCTGGAATGTAAACCAGGCCTCATTACCAAATTTTTTTGCATGTTCAGCAACAGTATTAATCACATGAATTGGCACTGCTGTAGAGGTATTCTTTAACACTGAGGTATTATAACTTTTTAGAACATTGTGGAGTTCACATGCTTTTGATATTCTTGCAGTTAGAATCTTTAAGATTTTTCTAGTGCTTTCAATGAGTGTAATCGGCCTGGTGATGTCAATATTGTCACCCCATTCTTTTGGCTTTGGAATCAGTATAACTTGTGCTACTCTTTACTCCTCAGGCATGTTTGCTGCTTTAATACAAGTGTTAAGCAATGTTTTTAGTTTAGATTTGGTATTAGGCCCAGTCTTCCTTTAGAGTTCAGCTTGAATACCTGATGGGCCAGAAGCTTTGTTATGGGTGTGTGGCTTAATATGTGTTCAAATTCTTTATTTGATATTTTAGTCATTACACCATCAAAGACATGGTCTGGAATGTATTTAATCGGCTCAAATCTGTGTTCCCAACTTTTCCATAGGTTAGGCTCAAGAATTCTTGTTCTAGTCCATCCTTGGGCTTTTTTGTTTACTAGCTTTTTAATCTCATCAGGATCATCATGAAATTTGCCTTCTTCAATGACATGGTCCAATACAATTCTTTGTCTTTTTTTGTTCAAGATGCTTTTGATTATAGCTCTTTTGTTTAGATCAAAGTTTTGTTGTCTTTTGATGATATTGTCCACTATTTGTCTCTGCTGTTGTAGCTTGATTCTAGCATGTAGTGTTGATCTGTATTCTTTCTTAATATTGAATAATTCTGTAATAAGCTTATCCTTTGAAAGAATCATCAAATATGCATTAACCATTTCAGGTTTCAACTGTTTCCATTTAGCCAACAACTGCATAACATTGTTATCATGTATATTTGCATTGTTTACTCTTATTTGTTTGATTATATCAGCAACAATCTTAACAAGCTTGTGATCCATGCATTTTTTCTTTGTGTGTGCAGATCGGGCTCCCACTTTCCTTTTTGGTAGGCAATCAGCAGCTTGTAATACAGTCTTCTTGATTGTAATCCACATCAGGTTTAGATCATCATTGCTGTTATCTCCTAATTTTCTTTGTGCTTCATCTGTCAATCAATCAGTTTCTTTTGCATAGATTTCCCATTGTTTTCCAGATGCTTTTTTAACATCAATCATAGTTGTGCTACTCTTTTTCCTCCCAGATCTAGATTTTTTATTGCCTGCCAAGATTCTGTCAGATCAGATAATTGTTATTACTGCTTTGTAATCAGTGCTAAATGATTCATTAACATAAATTATCGCAATGTTTGTGACCAGTAAGGCTGTAACTGTATCAGTAAACACATAATCCAATCTTCTTTGTACTCCATTTAATGCCCATGTCTTTTCTGGATTGTTTATTGCATACACTCCATGTGTATCTACTAAATTCATATGTTGTAGTGTTGCAACAGTGGAACAAGCTTTGACCTTATTTGTAGCATATGTTTCTTCAAGTGATTTGGATGACAGATCTTCATTCAAATTGTCTGCAACTATGATTATCTCTTTGTTTTGCACAATGTCTCCCAAAAGTTTTCTAATTTCTTTAGCAACTGCTTTCTCAGTAGGCAATTTGGAAGCAGACATGTACAGTCCTACTATGTGCACATTGATTCTTCCTCTAAATTTTAACCCCAAATGTAAAAGCCTCCCATAATATTTCTTGATTGTTTTCACATGATGTATCCAACATTTTTTGACCAGTATACCAACACCAGTTCCTATTTGTTTCTCTGCACTTAACTCCCAAAAGGCATAATATTCATCAGAACCAAAGAATACACTCTTTTTTTTTGTTGGAGTAATTTTTGTTTCTGTAACAATCACAAAATCAAATTGTTCTTCAATAATCCAATGTAGCATCTTTTTAGCTTTACCAGGATTATTAAGTCTTCTAACATTAACAGTACCAATTTTCCAAGTGTTGTTATTAGAGTAGTTCTGTTTTTTGTTGAAATTAAATGTGCTACACATTATCTGTTTCCATAGATTTAGATTTTTCAGCAGTAAAACTGCTCTAGCTACCCTGTTTTTTTACTTGCTTCAATAACTCCAGAATGGGTTCCAGTGTTTTTTTAATTTTTTTTATCTCTAATTCCGAGTTGTATACCTCTTTTCTCTCTGCTGGAGTAGATTTAATTGTAGTACTTTGGCTTGGTGACCTATTTTCTATTTTTTCCTTTTCTTCTGTGGTGTTACTTGGCTGTTAAGTAACTATTACTTCTTTTTTTTTTCCATTGTCACTCCAAGTTTGGCAGCAACTACACTTAGCAGTTTTGCCATTTCATTAACCTGCTGTCTTAATTCATTGATTTCAGCCTTCCATGATTGGTTGACTCTTTTTTTTGATTGTTTTTCTCTATTGTTTATCTGTGGACCAGGTTTTCAAGTACCATTTAGATTGGTGTTGTCCCAATTATGAGGCAGTCTAAGTACAGCCATCTTAGCATATGATCTTCCACCAAAGGCCTTAACATTTTTTTCTGAAACATTCCTCTTAACATACAGCTTTGCTAACCTAATATTGTTGGTAACTTTCTTGGTATCTCCTTTTTTCTTCTTATGCAAAGTTGGACATTTTGAGACCAGATGCCCCACCTAATAACAGAAGTGGCACTCTTTAGCATTAGTGGGCATCCAGTAGACCAGTGTGTCACCAATTACCAAGTGCTTTTTGGTGGCATTGTTGCAGCTAGCTTCACTGTTAAATTCTATATAAGCACAGCCCATCCTTGTATAATTTTTGCTAGTTCTTGGGATGAAACAAGATTGGACTTTAATTTGATCCAAAGTGGTGCTCAAGTAGTGAGCAGTACAGTTTTGTAGTAAGTCCACCAATTTAGCTTTCCAGGCTTTTCTCTGCTCAATGGTTTTTTGGGTTTCAATCATTGGGTAAATTCTGACTGCATTTTTTCTGACCATAGTTGACCATTGGTTTACAGTTTTGGTTGCCTCTTCTTGGTTGTTATATTCAACCACTGCTGATTGTCATTTGTCAGCCACTCTGATTTGAATTTTCTTGACCTTACTGAATTCTTTCATGACAGCTCCCATCTCTCTGTCTAAGATGCCCAAGGGGATATCTCTCACCAGGACTTTTTTTTGACCAGTCATTTGGTTGTTAACCCCATCAGTAGCCATCAATTCTTTTATTTGCCAGAATTTCTCTGGCTTGGTCTCTTTCAGCCACTTGGGAAAAATCAATTCTGATTTCTTGGTTCCTAGCCATTACAGCCCCCAAGAGGTAACTAACATCTTCCAAGAGATCATAAATCCATCCCACTTTCTTTCCCATAATTTTTTCAGGTATATCTAATGCTTGCACAAAAAGTACATGTCTTTTGGTCCCATAAACCACTGTTTTCCATTCTTTCTCCTGGCTTGCTTCCATAAGCATGGGTTTTTTGCCAAGTGATTTACTACTGTATTGATCTGGACTTGGACTAGCCATTCTGCTTGATAGGCTGAATTCAGAGTTTTTTATGTCATCTGCAGTATCATCCACATTAGGCTTATCTCTGTTTGTGTCAAATGGGTTGTCCATTTGCTCATTATTTTCTATTGCAGAACTTCTTCTGTTGATTCTGTCCAAAATGTCAGGATTGCATTTTCTTAGAGCTGCTTCTATTTGTGCAGCTTTTTCTCTGTCTTTTTTTGGTGTTTTGGATGGTTTATTCATTTTTTTTAGGGACTTTGAGACTCTCTTTTCTCCAGTCCAAGCTTCTATTTGAAATTTGTTGCTGTTTCCTCTTTTGTTGAACATTGGTTGCAAGACAAAGTTGTTGGTTTAAACAGATGTGTTTTTGGATAGGTCTTCTTTAGTTATTTGGTTGAATTTTTCAGTTAGCTTTTTTACACTTATTCTTCCAATGTGTCTGTATTTTTTGTTGGCTTTTTCCTCTAATCTGTTAGCTGTTGTTGAAGAAAAGTCTGCTGCTCTCCTATGTGAAGCTGTTCTTTTCAATGTGTTGGCTATTCTAAAGGGTGTATCATCTCCACTACTTGTGTTCACACTTCCAAATGGTCTATTGGTAGTTTTAAATTTAAATGGAGATATAGTAGGTCTTGCAGTTTTCACAGTTAATGAATTCTATGAATTAGTGTTAAAGTTTTCTTTTTCAACAGTGGAAGTTATGTTTCTCTTCACTTGATATTCACTATTAATAGTCTCTACACTTGTACTTCTTTGCATAACTGGTCTCACTTTACTGTTGACATTGTTATCAGACACTTTTAAGTCTATTGTTTTTTTTTTGTTAACGTGTAGCCACACCAGTTGTTTATTAGTTATTTTACAGTAATGTGGTGGTTTCATAAAGCCAGCTCACCCAATAATACATATTACAAGATGCAGCTAACCACAAGTGGAAAGCCTTAACTACACACTAGTACTACCTTTGCTACCTAATGTATTAAACATATCTAATTCATACATCTTACCCATAATGCATACAAGTTTATGACTACTCTTAACAAGACCGCTCATCTACTTAACTGTCTGATCTGGATCGAACTTGATATTAGAGGATTGAACCTCCCATAACTCCATCATCGAATCAAATGTATCATCATAGACCGAAAAATCTTTAGCATCACCATCATCATCATCATCATCCATGTCATCATCATCAGATAAGTTATAGTGTACCTTCCCACTTCTCAACTTAAGGGCCTCCACTTCTTTTTGCAGCACAGAAGCCACAGCACAAACAGCTTTAATTTGGTTTCCCAATCCAATCACACTTTTCTTCATTGCCTCTGCCATAACTGATGGAGTAGACAATAATGTAGTAACCAACACAACCAAAAAACTCACAGGCTCTACTATAGATTTGATCAACAAAGACAGTTCACTAGGTTGGATTTCCAGAGAAGCCAATCTAGTATTAACAGCAACATCTGAACCAGAGGAGGCAACTAGCAACAGCGGCACCACAACTTTGGAGGAGGTACCGAAAGCCAGACCTGTATCAGCAGTAGCAGCAACAGGAGGAACCACAGAGGTAGCAGCTTTGGCATAAGATTTAGCTCCAACAAGAGATGACTTGAGAAAGACAAGACCACCAGTGGAATTAGAATAGAGTTTGGAAGGGAGAGGTGGCAACACCTTGCAGTCTACAGCCAAATGATCTAAACTTTGACATCTATAGCAGTGACAACATCCAGGAGTTTCCCACCAGATGCGGCAGCCACGTAAGGTACCAGTTTTTGAACCAGCAGCATTTAAAGATTCCAAGGAATCAAAGATTACCACAGCAAAGCATTGACGTCAATAGGAATCAGGGGAGCGGGGAATGAAACACGTACAGCCACCAACTTGGAAGACCAGATTACTTATCTCAAATGCAGTATAGCCAAATGGAAGATTAACCAGCTTAGCTTTGAAAGCATCTCTTGAGGAGATAATCTTCTTTTGGTTGGCAATGGGAAGAATTCTAACACTATCTTTTCTGACCAACACAGACCAGTTAGAGAGAACAGCAGCAGCAGAAAAAATGTCCTTAAAGTTAACCACAGCATATTGCCATAAGCCAGCAGGCTTCAACTTAACAGAAGTGACAACACCAAAAATTCCAAGAGCAGATTTGATGTCATTAGAAGAAGTACCCAAGGGTACATCACACAATACAATTGACAAAGAAGAGGAAGAAACAGAGGCCACTCCTGAAGACCGTGCAATCTTAAGAGTGGTCAAAAAAACCTCATCACCAATGGCCACTTTGGTAGCACCATTTAGACACTTCTAAGATGCAAATTTTACACAGAACAACTTGATAGCATCTCATGAAACAGATTTAAGCCCAATACAACCAGGCAGCAACTGAAACAAAGAACTGAGCAAAGCCATTTTGATCTTAAATGTAGCACCAGGTACAAGATTGGAGGCCACCCAACCAGAGAACCTTTGACATCCAGTCACATTCACCCAAGCACCAGCATTAGATGCACCAGAAACTGGAGGGGAACAGTTGATTCCATTTCTATCTGATCAGTCCAATCTTTGAAATCATCTGGATTGATGGACTGTTTTGCTACTGGGATTGGCGATGATCTGCTGAAGAGTACCACATCAGGCAACACAGCCAGTGGTTGATCTTGGCCCAACTTGGGAGATGTGTCGCTGCTGTTGCCATCCATATCAGGAATAGGACTGGTTGCTGCTGTGGAGATCTTACTGAAGATCTCATCTGGAACCACAAAGGGGTTCGGTGTGACCATAGCAGTTGTGACTGCCTACTGCTGTTTTTTGGGATTTTTCACTTTTGCGGCCATTTGTGAAGCAGTAGTAGTAGAAGTAGTAGTGGCAGTAGTAAAAGCAGGAAAGACCAACTTGTTGACTGGTCTGTTATTAAAAATTTTAGGGCTTTTTGAAGTGGTAGAGACAACACTGGGACTAACCCGAGTGTGTCTTTTTGAAGAAACTTTGACTGGAGAAGAACTTCCAACCAAAGGAGAAAAAAGTGAACCAGAAGTTGCTAAAGGCAGCTTATTACTATTATTTTTTAAAAGAAATGTTGCCAGAACGTTTTGTCTAGCTGCTTCAATAACAGAGAGACCCTCTTGTGTTGAAACTTTATTAGTTACTATAGGAAAAATAACATTTGCAACTTTTTTACTCTTAGCTCTATTTGTGGTTATGAAATTTAGGAGAGAAAAAGTTTTTTAAAGAATGATGTATTATTCTTAAGTCTATTGTAATAATAATAATAATAATTTATTATACTTAAAGATTTCTTTGCAAAAACTTATTTTTTAAATTTGAGGCATAGTAAATTGTGTGATAGCAGTTAAAGAGAGAAAAAAAAGTTTTTTATATATGGCTTTTTCATAAAGCCAACTTATCCAATAATCTAAATTACAAGATGTGGCTAATCACTAAGTGGTTATGCCTAATTACATACTAGTATTACAGATTGGAGTAACAAGTTAACAGATAACAAGAGAGAACAGAATTGTAGGGTAATGGAAATAATCAAAGGGAATTCAACTTCAAAGAGTAGATTGAATAAGTATGAATTCAATGTGTAAGATTAGTCTCATAAAATATCTCAGTTGCTATACTTTTTAAAAGATAACCGGGGAATCTGAAGGTAGAGAAATAGTCTGTATTGTCAACAAATGATCACACCTGGTATAATTCTATGCTTCATATCGACGCTATTAGAATTCAATATCAGATATCAGATGTACTCTTTAGTCACATTTTATTCAATAATCTTCAAATGTTGTAATTACACATTTTGGAAAAAGGGTAAAAAATAACCAACAAGTAATCTTTTATCTTTAAGATGTTCAGATACTTAAAAGTAGAAAAAGGAAAATTAGTGATAAGAGAATAATTGAGATGAAAGTTGTTATTTTATTTATTTGATTTCCTTGATTTTTTCATACTTTTCTACAGCTAAGAGATTCATTGCTTATATAGTTATCAAAAGTGATTAATGATCAGGTCAACAACTAGGTCAATGATCACTTACTAAAAATAAAGTGGCTAATTTATATGACATTAGTGGCAAGAGTGTACGAGAGAAGTTAAAACTCAGAAAAGAGATAGAAATATCAACAGATGGCTCACTGGTAAAAGCTGGTTCTAAGGAAGCAAGAAGAGCGGCTGCTTTTATAACACATGGGATAGAGACTGAATTTGGTATAGCAATTGATGGAACATTGTCATTAATGAAAGTAGAGGCAGTGGCTGTATTGCTAGCTTTGAAAGCAGTGCCTTACAAATGTAAACCAACAATAAACATAGATAGTCAAGCGGTAATGGCAACGGCTCAAAGATGGTTGTCTAAAGATTCTCTCCTGTCTATTAGAAATCAGCTTAAAACTTCAAACTGGCACACATGGAATGCAATCAGAGTGATAATAAGGGAAAAAAGGATTGACCTCAACATAAACAAAGTGGCTGCACATGCTGGTATATTCGAAAATAAGAAGGCTGACAAACTAGCCAAAAGATCTACTGCTCTTGATACAATAAGGTGGGCCTACAATGCTAAAGAGACTGCATACATTCCTGTTTGTGGTAGAGTTGAAGTGGATCTAAACTTTAGGCATTTTCTGAACAAACAGGCTAGTCTTCAATTAGCTTTAGACTGGATAGGCAATAACAAAGTCCAAAAAATGATAGGATCTTTAAACCAAGATATAGACTGGATATGTACAACCAAAATTTGGAACTGGGATGGTAAAATGTCATTAGGCTTCACCTCAGCTAGTTCCTCAGCAATGTGCACATTTATTATGAAATCATTTCACAACATGCTGTCAACAGCAGAGGTGCTATACAACAGATGTTCTCATGTATACTTGAATAATCTTTGCAAGACATGTCACAAGAAAGTGGAAACCAACTGGCACTTTTGGGATTGCTCTTTGAATACCCAAAAGGGCAAGACATTGATTGATGATGTAAAGAATAAGTGGATACAGTGCCTTTCAAAGGCTGTGAGAAGGGGACGCAGAGCCCAAAACACTGATGAGAAGATTGCACTGTCTAATAAATACATCAGGTCAATATCTAACATAGATCTGCTATGTAAAGGACTGGTCAATAAGCAATTTGAAAGGATCAATACTTTTTCTGACATCGACTTAAGGGCTAGCAATAAAGTATTGATTAAGATGTGTAAATGGACAGTTGCTCAAGCAAGGAATAGATTGTAAGGAGAACATTGTAAACTGCAAACTGAATGGGAAAAAACAATGAGTATTAATAATAGGATCAAGAAAAATCCAACTGGTGACTCCAGAATAGATAGCATTTCAGGGAATGGTGGTAAAATTAGTGATGGATCTATAGTCAAAATAGGTGATGTTTCCACACAGTGTAATGGTATACTGACTAATGTTTTTTGTGGTAGGAGTACTATGTGTGATAGTGTTGTACCCCATAGATTTTTAGGTTATACTAGCGTGTAGTTAGGTGTAACCACTTAGTGGTTAGCTGTATCTTGTAATTTAGATTATTGGGTGAGTTGGCTTTATGAAAAGGTCATGCTTTGTAAGTGTGGTTAAACTAATAAAAGACCAGCATGGCTACACATTAACAAAAAAAAAATGACATTAGTGGCTAATACATGTGATAATTAATAAGAAGTATAAGTTTCAACCATAACATCATTCTCTCCAAAGAGATTGAGCTCCAGTGAAATTAAGCTATTTATGGTGTAATCTATTTGAAAGGTTTTATCTAATTCAAAACTAACTAGTTTGTTGAAGTCTTTTGTGGATAAGGTATATAACACTTGAGGCGAAATAAGTTTTGTATCCAAGAGACCAAATCTTTGTATTAGAGTTTTGGCTCTTTTAGCAATAGTTAAAACTCTTGGAACATCTAACTGTATAATGCCCAAAATTTTTGCCTGTATCTTTGAAGTTGTTTTCTTTATGAGCTTCATATCTTCTATGATTTCACCAAGGTAACCATAGAGTTTTAATTGTCTTCCATATAACAAGTTTTTGTCTATGAGTAAGATTTCTTGAAGTGTTTTTCCAATTGTGTTGGAAGATAGGAGTATAGCTGCTGTTATACTTTCCAACAGATATTTATCCATTTTGCTATCAATTCTCTCTTTTCTGATAGTGGTTTTCTTTGGTCTAATAACAGTATGTATCCCACTGTTATCAGTTATGGTGGTCTGTTTTCCAATGGTCAAAGTAGCATTTGGATAGTTTTTGATCCAATACTCATGGAGAGTATAGAAAGTGTTTTGAATGTTTTGATCCAGAAAATAATTGTTTATGTTGATTGAAGATACCTCTGTTTTGGGAATGGTGTGTTTATTTATACTTGATTTTTGTTGATTATTTGAGTCAGTATTACCACAACAGGCAACCAATCAGGTCGTTTGTGATATTTCTTGAATCATGTGCCATGAACAGGGCAATTATTGAAAATTGTTTTATATTGATCTTGTAAGATATAAGAACCATTGTTCAAAACTTTGTTGACTATAAAGAGTCCTTTTCACCAGCTAGATAATTTATCACCATAGACATTGTTTCTGTCTGAATGGTATTCTAAAACTAAGTTGCCAACACTTAAGGAAAGTGTTTTATATGTTTTTTTTTTCTTAAGCTTCTCTTGGAATTGTTTTATTTTTTCAAAGGCAATTATCCATGCTTCTACTAATGAGTCAAGAATGGTACCAAGTTTTCTTTGCAAAATGTCTTTGTAATTCCCTATTGTTATTTCTTCAAAGGGTATTGTCTCAATGTCAGTTTCTATTGGTAAGGTTGCCATTTGTCCATAGAGTAGATAAAAGGGTTCATAACTTGTTATGTCATGATTCACAGTTCTATAAGCAAACAAAGCTGAAGGCAGTATTTTGTCCCATAAGTTTGTTTCTTTACTGGTTTTGGCTAGGGTTTTTTTTTTGTTAACATGTAGCTATGTTGGTCTTTTATTAGGTTAGCCATACTTACAAAGCATGACCTTTTCATAAAGCCAACTCACCCAATAATCTAAATTACAAGATGCAGCTAACTACTAAGTGGTTACGCCTAACTACACGCTAGTATAACCTAAAAATCTATGGGGTACAACACTATCACACATAGTACTCCTATCACAAAAAACATTAGTCAGTATATCATTACACTGTGTGGAAACATCACCTATTTTGACTATGGATCCATTGCTAACTCTACCACCATTCCCTGAAATGCTATTTATTCTGGAGCCACCAGTTGGATTTTTTTTGATCCTATTATTAATACTCATTGTTTTTTCCCATTCAGTTTGCAGTTTGCAACGTTCTCCTCACAATCTATTCCTTGCTTGAGCAACTGCCCATTTATACACCTTAATCAATACTTTATTGCTAGCCCTCAAGTCGATGTCAGAAAAAGTATTGATCCTTCCAAATTGCTTATTGATCAGTCCTTTACATAGCAGATCTACGTTAGATATTGACCTAATGTATTCATTAGACAGTGCAATCTTCTCATCAGTGTTTTGGGCTCTGCGTCCCCCTCTCACAGCCTTTGAAAGGCACTGTATCCACTTATTCTTTACATCATGGATATTCAAAGAGCAATCCCAAAAGTGCCAGTTGGTTTCCACTTTCTTGTGACATGTCTTGCAAAGATTATTCAAGTATACATGAGGATGTCTGTTGTATAGCACCTCTGCTGTTGGCAGCATGTTGTGAAATAATTTCATAATAAATGTGTGCATTGCTGAGGAACTAGCTGAGGTGAAGCCTAATGACATTTTACCATCTCAGTTCCAAATTTTGGTTGTACATATCCAGTCTATATCTTGGTCTAAAGATCCTATCATTTTTTGGATTTTGTTATTGCCTATTCAGTCTAAAGCTGATTGAAGACTAGCCTGTTTGTTCAGAAAATGCCTGAAGTTTAGATCCACTTCAACTCCTCCACAAACGGGAATGTATGCAGTCTCCTTAGCATTGTAGGCCCACCTTATTGTATCAAGAGCAGTAGATCCTTTGGCTAGTTTGTCAGCCTTCTTATTTTCGAATATACTAGCATGTACAGCCACTTTGTTCATGTTGAGGTCAATCCTTTTTTCTTTTATTATCACTCTGATTGCATTCTATGTGTGCCAGTTTGAAGTTTTAAGCTGATTTCTAATAGACAGGAGAGAATCTTTGGACAACCATCTTTGAGCCGTTGCCATTACCGCTTGACTATTTGTGTTTATCATTAGTTTACATTTGTAAGGCACTGCTTCCAAAGCTAGCAATACAGCCACTGTCTCTGCTTTCATTGATAACAATGTTCTATCAATTGCTATACCAAATTTGGTCTCTATCCTATGTGTTATGAAAGCAGCTGCTTTTTTTGCTTCCTCAGAACCAGCTTTTACTAGTGAGCCATCTGTTGATATTTCTATCTCTTTCCTGAGTTTTAACTTCCCTTGTACACTCTTCCATTGTGATAGTAAAGTGTCAGGGATATGGATGTAAATAGTGTCTTTTTGCATCATTTCTAAATCATCAGGTATTTGGTTAGTCAGTATGTGCATACCCAATGTCTTACATTGTGCTACATCAATGTTTCTGTACTCATCCATAATGATTGTAGATTCTAAAATCTTAAACCATCTGGGAATTCTACCACTATTGCTTTGTCTGTACTTCCTTGTAAAGTCCATCCATGTCATCAACGACTCATCTTTGTTCTGTATCTGATGCAAGTACAACATGTTTTCCTTTCTTAGTAAGCTTCTAACTTTAATGTAGGTTTCCCTTGAGGGTAAGATAGACTCAATTAAATATGCCTGTGGTCTTGAAGATTCAGGTATTCCATGTGTATTACTATTGTCTTTGAATGAAATGTCTTTTTTTTCTATCATCTGTATAATGTTTGCTATAAGATTAACCTCTGGCTTGGATTGTTTATTGGTGGGATATTCAAGTATACTATGAGCTAACCATCTCTGTGTCTGCAAGTTGGCTAGTCTGGTTTTTGTAGCCATTCCAGCAATATCAGCACTGTTCAATCTAACTAATAAATCTGTGATCTTGCTTTTTGCTTGTATATTCTCAATTTTGAACAAGTTATATAAGGATGAGTGGTGCATGGCACTGGCTGGGAAGTCTACTGAGAGTTTTGCTTTTTTCTTCACAGTAGCCAAAATCTTTGAAGTCCATTTTCTAACCCAGCTATTAGGAATATAAGTTAACTGAGATCTGAATTCAATAGCTAGACTGAGTACACTATTAAAAATGTAGATAGCCTGTTTCTCAGTTATGTGTTTTTTTCTGATGACTGCACACACTGCTTCAATGTCAGATCCTATCATTTTTAGAACAGTCTCATTTTTACCATCTGCTTTGATCCATACTCCCAAATATCGGGTACATGTAAATGGATCCAACAATTTTAAGATTTGTTTGTCTGGACCAAATTTTAGTGGCTCTACCATCGAAGATCTCCCTTTAGAGGGTCTGACCACCATTGTCTCAGTTTTATCTAAGTTGATCTCAATATCTACCATTCTGAAGAAGAAGCTGGCTGTGTCCAAAATACTTTGCATTCCTTGTCTTGAGTTAGCTATCCACACTGTGTCATTGACGAAGGCAAGGTGATTCACTAACACCAACAGAGATTGTGTATCTGATTGATTATCCCACTTTTTCTATGTTGCTGTCAGTTTGTATCCCTGGCTATAATCAGCTTGTTTTACTTTGCACAGTAAAGGGTTGTAGAAAATTCTCCACATAATGGGTGAGTTGTTTCCCCCTGATCCAGTTTATTCTGTACTTGATATTCATCACTTAACCCAAATTCAGTTATGATTCTGTTGCTTCTATTGTTGTGCATTAAGTCAAACAGCTCAGTGAACCTATTGTTCATCTTAATTCTCTTTAGTGCAGCTTCCATGGGTTTTCATCCCACTGAATTATATGCCTTTTTTATGTCCTGAAATGTAAACCAAGCCTCCTTACCAAATTCTCTTGTGTGTTCAGCTACAGCATTAATCACCTAAATAGGCACTGCCGTGAAGGTATTCTTTAGTACAGAGGTATTGTACCCTTTTAGAACATTGTGGAGTTCACATGCTTTTGATATTCTAGCAGTTAGAATCTTGGTTAAGATTTTTCTGGTGCTTTCAATGAGTGTGATCAGCCTGATGATGTCAATATTGCCACCCCATTTTTTTGGCTTTGGAATCAGTATGACTTGTGCTACTCTCCACTCCTCAGGCATGTTTGCTGCTTTAATGCAAGCATTGAGCAATGTTTTCAGTTTAGACTTGGTATTAGACCCAGCCTTCCTCCAAAGTTCAGCTTGAATGCCTGATGGACCAGAAGTTTTGTTATGGGGTGTGTGGCTCAATATGTGTTCAAATTCTTCATTTGTTAATTCATTCATTACACCATCAAAGGCATGGTCTGGAATGCTATTGATTGGTTCAAATCTGTGTTTCCAACTTTTCCATAGGTCAGGATCAATGTTTCTTGTTCTGGTCCATTCTTGGGCTTTTTTGTTTACTAGCTTTTTAATTTCATTAGGATTGTCATGAAATTTGCCTTTTTCAATTATATGGTCTAGTACAATTCTTTGTCTTTTTCTGTTCATGATGCTTTTGATCATAGCTCCTTTGTTTAGATCAAAGTTTTGTTGTCTCCTAATGATATTGTCCACTATTTGTCTCTGCTGTTGTAGCCTGATCCTAGCTCACAGTGTTGATCTGTATTCTTTCTTAATATTGAGTAATTCCACAATTAGCTTATCCTTTGAGAGAGTCATCAGATATGCATTAACTGCTTCCGGTTTCAGCTGCTTTTATTTGGCCAACAACTGCATAACATTGTTATCATGCATATTTGCATTGTTTACTCTTATTTGTTTGATTATATCAGCAACAATCTTAACAAGCTTGTGATCTATGCATTCTTTTTTTGTGTGTGCAGATCAGGCTTCCACTTTTCTTTTCGGTAGGCACTCAGCAGCTTATAACACAGTCTTCTTGATTGTAAGCCACATCTGATTTAGATCATTCTTGCTGTTATCTACTGATTTTTTTTGTTAATCGGTCAGTTTCTCTAGCATAGATTTCCCATTGGACACCAGATGCCTTTTTAACATCAATCATAGTTGTGCTACACTTCTTTCTTCCAGATCTAGATTTTTTAGTGCCTGCCAAGATTCTATCAGATCGGATGATTGTTACCACAGCTTTGTGATCAGTGCTAAAGGATTTGTTAACATTAATCACCCCAATGTTTGTGACCAGTAAGGCTGTAACTGCATCAGTAAATACATAGTCCAATCTCCTTTGTATACCATTTGATGCCCATGTCTTTTCTGGATTGTTTGTTGCATATGCCCCATGTGTATCCACCAAATTCATATGTTGTAATGTCGCAACAGTTGGACAAGCTTTGGCCTTATTTGTAGCATATGTTTCCTCAAGTGATTTGGATGACAGATCTTCATTCAAATTGTCTATCACTATGATAATCTTTTTGTTTTGTACAATGTCTCTCAAAAGTTTCCTAATTTATTTAGCTACTGCCCTCTCAGTAGGTCATTTGGAAGCAAGCATGTACAGTCCTACTATGTGCACATTGATTTTTCCTCTAAATTTCAACCCCAAATGCAACAACCTCCCATGAAACTTCCTGATTGTTTCTACATGGTGTATCCAACATTTTTTGACCAGTATACCAACACCAGTTCCCATTTGTTTCTCTGTACTTGATTCTCAGAAGGCATGATATTCATCAGAACCAAAAAATACACCCTTTTCTTTTGTTGAAGTCATTTTAGTTTCTGTAACAATCACAAAATCAAATTGTTCCTCAATAACCCACCATAGCACCTCTTCAGCTTTATCAGGATTATTAAGTCCCCTAACATTAACAGTACCAATTTTCCAAGTGTTGTTATTGAAGTAGTTCTGTACTATGTTGGAATCAGATATGCTACACATTATCTGTTTCCATAGATTTAGATTCTCCAGCAGTAGAACTGCTCCAGCTACTCTGTTTTTTCACTTGCTTCAGTAACTCCAGAATGGGTTCCAAAGTTTTTTTGATTTCTTTAATTTCCAATTCTGGGTTGTATGCCTCTTTTTTTTCTGCTGGGGTGGATTTCAATATAGTACTTTGGCTTGGTAATCCAATTTCAACCACTTCTTTTTTTTCTGAGGTGTCACTTGGCTGTTGGGTAACTTTTACTTTTTCACTTTTTTCTATTGTCACTCCAAGTTTGGCAGCAATTGCATTCAGCAGTTTTGCCATTTCATTAACCTGCTGTTTTAGTTCATCAATTTCACTCTTCTATGGTTGGTTACCCCCTTTTTTCAATTGTTCTTTCCTATTGTTTACTTGTGGACCATGTTTCTGAGTATTGTTTGGATTGTTGTTGTTCCAGTTATGGGGCAGTCTGAGTGCAGCCATATCAGCATATGATCTTTCACTAAAGGCCTTGATGTTTTCCTCTGGAATGTTCCTCTTAACATACAGTTTTGCCAACCTGATATTGTTGGTAACTTTCTTGGTATTTTCTTCTTTCTTCTTACCTAGGGTTGGACATTTCGAGACCAAATGTCTTATCTGATAACAGAAGTGGCACTTTTTAGCATCGGTAGGCACCCAGTAGACCAGTGTGTTACCAATTACCAAGGGTTTTTTAGTGGCATTGTTGCGGCTGGCTTCACTGTCAAATCTCACATAAGCACAGCCCATCCTTGTGTAATTTTTACTAGTTCTTGGGATGAAGTAGGATCGAGCCCTGATTTGATCTAAGGTGGTGCTCAAATAGTGAGCAGTACAGTTCTGTGGTAGGCCCACCAATTTAGCTTTCCAAGTCTTTCTCTGCTCAATGATCTTTTGGGTTCCTATCATTGGACCACATCTTTTCTGATCATGGTCGACCATTGATCTACAGCTCTTGTTGCTTCTTCTTGGTTGTTATATTTAACCACTGCTGATTGCCATTTGCCAGCCACTCTGATTTGGATTTTTTTGACCTCACCAAATTCTTTTATAGTGGCCCCCACCTTTCTGTCAGAGATGCCCAAGAGGATATCTCTTACTAGGACTTTTTTCTGGCCAGCCATTTGGACGTTGACACCATCAGTAGCCATCAAAAATGACTTAATTTTATTATTTGCCAGAATTTCTCTGGCTTGGTCTCTTCCAGTCACTTGGGAAAAATCCACTCTGATTTCTTGGTTTCTAGCCATTACAGCTCCCAAGAGGTAACTGATATCATAAATTCACCCCACTTTCTTTCCCATGATTTTCTCAGGTATATCTAACACTTGTACAAAAAGCACATGCCTCTTGGTTCCATGGACCACCGTTCGCCATTCTTCCTCCTGGTTTGCTTCCACAGACATGGGTCTTTTGCCAAGCAATTTACTACTATATTGTCTTGGACTGGGACTAGCTATTCTGCTTGATAGGCTTAATTCAGAGTCTTTCATGTCTTCTGTGACATCCTCTGCATTAGGCTCATCTTTGTTTGCATCGAATGGATTGCTCATTTGTTTTTCATTCTCTAATGCTGACTTCCTTCTGTTGATCCTGTTCAAAATATCAGGATTGCACTTTCTCAGAGCTGCTTCTATTTGTGCAGCTCTGTCTCTGTCTTCTTTAGGCACTTTGGATGGTCCATCTATTTTTCTCAGAGACTTTGAGGCCCTTTTTTCACTAATTTAAGCTTCCATTTAAAATTTTTTGCTATTTCCTCCTTTGTTGAACATTGGCTGCAAGACAAAGATATCAGTTCAAACAGATGTGGTTTCGGGTAAGTTTTCCTCAGATATTTGGGTGAATTTCTCAGTTAGCCCTTTTACGCTTAATCCTCTGATGTGTCTGTATTTTTTATTGGCCTTTTCCTCCAATCTGTTAGTTGTTATCAGAGAAAAATCTGCTGTTCTCCTATGTGGAGCTGTTCTTTTCAATGTTTTGGCTATTCTAAAGGGTGTATCGTCTCCACTACTTGTGTTCACACTCCCAAATGGTCTATTGGTAGTGTTATGATTGAAACCCAAAGTTTTTATTAGTTATCACATGTATTAGCCATTGATGTCATATAATTAGCCACCCTATTTTTAGATAGTGATCATTGACCTGATCAATGACCTGATTGTTGACCTGGTCGTTGACCACTTTAGATAGCTATATAAGCGATGATTCCCTTAGCTGTAGAAAAACATGATCAAAGTAACAAAATAAAACAATATCAATTACTTCCTTTCATATTGTTTATTTCCTTTTCCTTACCTTCAAGTATCTACTTGTTGGTATTCACATACCTTATCTTTTCCTCTTCTTGATTTGTATTTGTTAGAATTAGCCTAAAAAGCAATTGGCTTACTCTTGTAATTCATTGAATAAAGAAATAATTGAAAAGCACAATGATACCTGTTATTGATTCTAAGAATCACCAAGTTGAGGCATAGAATAATAGCAGTGGTATTATCTTGTTGACAATCACGGACAATTCCTCTACCTTCAGATTTAAGAAAAGATTAGCGACTGTGATTTTTATGAGACTGATCACGCACATTGAATCCTACTTATTCAATTTGCTCCCTTATTGTAATTCCTTCTTTGTTTATTTCCATCACCATACAATACTGTTTTCTCTTACTATCCGTTAGCTTGTTACTCCAACCCATAACATAAAAGTGGTGCTCCCTGTGAGGTTGTCAAAATTCACTTATTCCCTCATTGTATGGGTGATTACTCATATCTGCCACAGCAATCAGAAGAACACTTTGCAGCACACAACAGAAACGACCAAAGTTTCATTGAACTTAATCCTCTGCCCTCCTGCTTGATCTGCTTCCCCCTTGAAGAACAATCCAGTAGACAATTCCAAGACTTTTGGAACTGGTTCCTGAACGAGCATTCAGCTGAAACCTATACAGCTTATACAACCTATTACTTTGACCAAGCTTATTTTGAAAACGACTTTGAAGAAAGAAACAACAGTATCAATCAGCTCTTATATTCTGCAACCTTTGAACAACAGTCCTCTGATTTCGAATATCTGAATCATTAAATCCACATTTGGATTGCTGCCCATCAAGCAACTGAAACTCCCTTTGAAACAGAAGAAGAAAGCTACCAAACTGCCCCTGTTTTTGATCTTTTATCAAGCGAATCAGACTTGTCTACACAAACAGTTACCCCTGAACCAATGGCTAATGACCCCATGCAAGCAAACATTCTGGCTGCCCTCTAAAGTATACAAACTGCTCTAGGAAGAAGAAACAATACCCCACTACCACTATTTAGAGGTAATGCACAAGATCCAATTGAATGGTTGGATGATTTTGAGAGAGCCACTACAGCTAATCAATATGATGATAAGTACAAGTTTCAAATTGTTGGTGGCTACCTCCAAGGCTCTCCTGCTACCTGGTTCTCACAAGAAACAGATGCCAATGCCCAGAACAGAATAATCAGTTGGACACCAGCAAATGTGGAAGAAATCAACACTTCTTTCACTACCCGGTTTGAAAACAAGTTCAGAACCCCAATATTAATATCAAAATGGCATATGGAATTGGAAAGAAGAACCCAAGGTCTTGGTGAAGTTGTAACCGAATATGCCAAAGCAATCAGAAAGTTAATCAAACAAGTAGACACTGGAAAAAATTGGACAAAAGAGCAGAAAATTCACTCCTTCACAAAAGGATTGAGAACTGATCTATCGTATGCTCTTTGGCCCCTTCTGGCCCTGAAAAATAACCCCACCATGGATATAGCCATTGAATTAGCACAAAGAATTGAAGATAACCAAAGAATGCACTTGGGATCCACACTACCAGTTTTTGCTCCTGCTCCTGTCATGGCTCCTGCCCTTCAAATGGCTGCTACTTCTTTTGCCACTCACATTCAAGATCCAAATGAACAGTTAATAGACAGACTTACAGCAAATCTTGCCTGGTTATTAGAACCTTTAGCCCAAGCAGTCAGAGAAAATCAACAACTATAAAGACCCAGATTTGAACCATGGTTCAATCAGTCCTAGCAACTACCTTATCAAAGACAACAAAATTATGGCCCACCTGTATGCTATTGCTGTGGATTAACTGGACATTTTTCAAGAGATTGCAACAATCCTCCACTGCCTCCACCAGTTCCCAGAAACAATGATGCCCAGAATAACAGACCCAACAACAACAATGTTCCCAACCAAAGACCCAATCATGCCAACATCAACTTCTTTGGAGAGAATCCCCTAGTTGAAGCCACTGTTTATCAGCCTTTAAACTGGTAGGCACACCTCCAAAGGGTGAGAGTGCAAGCCAACCAGAAGAAAACCCCTTTTACACTTTTAACTTAACTGATGATGACTATGACATAGATGAACTAGCAATCAACCCCTCTGAATCCACAAGAAAGAAGAAAAAAGCCAAAGTTGATTTTGTTCTGGACCCCAATAAAACTTCTACATCAACTGCTGACAACAATGAGCCCCCAAAAGCCAAAGTTTTCAAAAACCCTCCAAAGTTGGAACCCCCAGAAATAGTACAAAAATCCAGCCCCTATTCTGTTGTCAAAGACCTCATGAAAACCCCAGCACATATAACCTTTGGCCAATTGATGACCCATCCACAATTCAGAAAAGATCTTCACAAATCTCTGATTCCAAAGAAAAAGACACCCAAAACCAACAAACACCCTCACCAAGCTGGACTTGTTGACAATAGCAATGTCACTCCTCTAATTTGCAAAGCCCAAGTGGCTGGCTACTTTATCAATTTGATCCTAGACAGTGGATCATCTGTTAGTGTTATTGCTAAACACTTTCTTGAAGCAATTGGTAGAAAAATTGATGAACCATCCACACGACCAATGACCAATATGCATGGTGATAAGAAAAAAGGGCTTGGCATAGCCAAAGCTATTCCTGCCCGCATCAATGGCATCAGCATTGAAACTGATATGGAAGTATCTGAAGTGAAAGAATACACCATCATTGTTGGCAATGAATGGCTTAAGAAAGCAAAAGCTTTGCTTGATTATGAACTCTGTGAACTAACCATCAGATGTGGTGAGAAACCCATTGTGGTTAAGTGTCACTATTGGACAACTCCCTCAGTACCCAAGCAAAGCCCAGCAGAAAATGAATCAGACAAATCAGATGATGAAGAAAGTAAAAAAAAAGAAGAACAAGAAGAAACTGCTGAACTCGCCTATACTATCTTCACCAGCAATGGCAAACCACTAGATAATGTCAAGGCAGATAAAGAAGAAATCATTGTCAATGGCAAGCTGATCTGCTGGCCTTATTATGACATGCTCAGAAGAACCTTTGACAGAAAGCCAGGCAAGAAAGCCAAATACAGTTATTGGTGGCATGGTGTTTGTGCTCGGTGCTGGTGTGACAAACCATTGTATTCTCCTAGTGATGAATGCATGTCCTGCCTAATCTATTACAAAGATTGGGAACCAATCAGTTTGATACCCCGAGAGGAAATAAAAGAAGTCCAAAAGTTCTTTGAAAATGAACCACCTGAAATCCAATCACTGGTTGTAAAACAAAGAGAACCCTCTCCAGAAGAAAGAAAGATAGACATTGAAAACCTGCTGGCTAGAAACAGCCCAGTTATCTCAAAAGAAAGTGAACCCCCTGGATGTACACATGTGATACAACACACCATCATCACCAGAGAAACTCGTCCCATCTATTTGAAGCCCTATCAATCCAACTGGCACAATAATGAGTTTATCAAAAAAGAAATAACCCAAATGAAAAACCTTGGATTCATACAGGAAACCAAGAGTGAATGGGCATTCCCAGTTGTAGTGGTATCCAAGAAAGGAGGAACCTTATGCTTTTGTGTTGACTATTGCCAACTAAATGCCATTACTGAAAGAGACATGTACCCACTTCCCAAGATTGATGCAATGCTAGACCAATTTCATGGTGCCGCTTTCTTCTCAACCATTGACTTAACTACTGGATTCTGGCAAGTAGAGATGGATCCAGAAAGCAGAAAGAAAACTGCCTTCATCACCAAGTATGGACAAAGTATTTGAATCAGTAAAAGAAAACTTTGTCTTAGTCTACTTGGACGACATAATGGTATACTCAAAAACCTGAGATAAACACCTTGAACATTTGCAAAAGGTTTTTGATCTCCTTAGAAATGCTGGCCTCAAGATCAATCCAATCAAATCATTCTTTGGACGTCAATCCACCCAGTTCCTTGGCCATCTTATTACAAAAGATGGAATCTTCTCTGATCCAGCCAAAATTGAAAAAGTTCATGAACTACGCTCTTTTCTTGGTTTGGCCTCTTATTATCACAAGTTTGTCAAGGATTTCTCCAAAATTGCCACTCTTTTCAATCAGCTACTTAGGAAAAACATCAATTATCACTGGAGCACTCATCAACAAAAAGCATTTGAAATTCTGAAGGAAAAACTGGTTACAGAACCCATTCTCATGCAACCTAATCTGGATCGACCTTTTATTCTTCATACTGATGCATCTGGCTATGGACTTGGTGCTGTTTTTTCCCAGAAAGATGAAGATGACAGGGAACATGCTGTAGCATATGCCAGTAGAACTCTTACACCAGCAGAAAGGAACTACTCAGTCACTGAGCAAGAATGCTTAGCAGTAGTTTGGGCTACCAGCTACTGGGACAAATATTTTAAGAGTGTGAAATTTTTGGTGGTAACAGATCACCAAGCTTTGGTTTGGCTACGTAACAAAAAAAATCTGGAACATAAATGGATAACTCGCTGAATACTCCACTTGGATGAATTCGACTATTACATTCAACACTGCAAAGGAGCTAATCATCAAAATGCCAATGCTCTCTCCAGACTTACTATCCAGTAATAATAAACCCTCTCAAACCAAACCAACTTAATTATTTGTAACTCCCCCACAAACAAACATGATAATGGACTTGAACAACTACTCTGCCTTAATGGAATTTTTGGGTAAAGAACAATACATACCAGATTATACTCGACAGCAAAGAGAACATTTGCGCAAACAATCAAATTTCTATTTGATTCGCCAGAACCAGTTATATAAAAGAAATAGAAAAGATCCTGACTGCCCCCAGAGAGTCATCAGATTTGAAGAAAGAGAAATTGTGATCTACAATATGCACACTGATCCATTAGCTGGACACTTTGGAAAAACAAAAACAATCCAGAAAACTTTAGCTCGCTATTATTGGCCTATCTTGGGAAAAGACATTGCTAAATACATCAAAACCTGTGATACCTGTCAAAGAAGAGGAAAACCCAATCGCAAGAAAGATATCCATCCGATCTCTGTTGGTTAACCATTTGACAGAATTGGTATAAATGTTGTTGGACCTTTAACAGTAACTCCTAATGGCAACAGATATATTATCACAGCTACCGACTATCTTACAAAGTGGGTAGAAGCAAGAGCCACCCCAGATCAAACAGCAGTCTCAATTGCCAATTTCATTTATGAAGATATTATCTGTCATTACAGCTGCCCCAAAGAACTTTTATCTGATAGAGGAAGAGCTTTTCTCAGTACACTGGTTGAAGAACTTTGCAGAAAAATGGGAATACATCATAAACTCTCTTCCCCTTATCACCCCCAAACAAATGGCCTAGTAGAACGTTTCAATAGAACACTATGTGAAACCCTAGCCAAAACCAGTGAAGAAACCAACCTATGGGACAAAGTATTGCCTTCAGCTTTGTTTGTTTACAGAACTGTGAATCATGACATAACAAGTTATGAACCCTTTTATTTGCTCTATGAACGAATGGCAACTCTACCAATAGAAACAGATATAGAAACAATACCTTTTGAAGAAATAACAATAGGAGATTACAAGAACATTTTGCAAAGAAGACTTGGTACCATTCTTGACTCATTGGTAAAAGCACGGATAATTGCCTTTGAAAAGATAAAACAGTTCCAAGAGAAGCTCAAAAAGAAAAAGACCTATAAAACACTTT
>JAAOMT010000659.1:614297-632978 GCA_016748015.1 Geosiphon pyriformis | reverse complement strand
CATCAAGCAACTGAAACTCCCTTTGAAACAGAAGAAGAAAGCTACCAAACTGCCCCTGTTTTTTTTTTTTTTTCAAGCAAATCAGACTCATCTACACAAACAGTTACCCCTGAACCAATGGCTAATGACCCCATGCAAGCAAACATTCTGGCTGCCCTCCAAGGTATACAAACTGCTCTAGGGCGAAGAAACAACACCCCAATACCATTATTTAGAGGTGATGCACAAGATGCAATTGAATGGTTGGATGACTTTGAAAGAGCCGCTACAGCCAATCAATATGATGATGAGTACAAGTTCCAAATTGTTGGTGGCTACCTTCAAGGATCCCCTGCTATCTGGTTCTCACAAGAAACAGATGCCAATGCTCAGCAAAGAATTGTTAGATGGAGAGGATCCCCTAGTTGAAGCCACTGTTTATCAGCCTTTAAACTGGTAAGCGCACCTCCAAAGGGTGAGAGTGCAAGCCAACCAGAAGAAAACCTCTTTTACGCTTTTAACTTAACTAATGATGACCATAACATGGATGAATTAGCAATCAACCCCTCTGAATCCACAAGAAAGAAGAAGAAAGCCAAAGTTGATTTCGTTCTGGACCCCAATAAAGCTTCTACATCAACTGCTGACAACAATGAGCCCCCAAAAGCCAAAGTTTTCAAGAACCCTCCAAAGTTAGAAACCCCAAAAATAGTACAAAAATCTGGTCCCTATTCTGTTGTCAAAGACTTTATGGAAACCCCAGCACATATAATCTTTGGCCAATTGATGACCCATCCACAATTCAGAAAAGATCTTCGCAAATTTCTGATTCCAAAGAAAAAGACACCCAAAACCAACAAACACTCTCACCAAGCTGGACTTGCTGACAATAGCAATGTCACTCTTCTAATTTGTAAAGCCCAAGTGGCTGGCTACTTCATCGATTTGATCCTAGACAGTAGATCATCTGTTAGTGTTATTGCCAAACACTTTCTTGAAGCAATTGGCAGAAAAATTGATGAACTATCCACACGACCAATGACCAATGTGCATGGTGATAAGAAAAAAGGGCTTGGCATAGCCAAAGCTATTCCTGTCCACATCAATGGCATCAGCATTGAAACTGATATGGAAGTGTCTGAAGCAAAAGAATACACCATCATTGTTGGCAATGAATGGCTCAAGAAAGCAAAGGCTTTGCTTGATTATGAACTCTGTGAACTAACCATCAGATGTGGTGAGAAACCCATTGTGGTTAAGTGTCACCATTGGACAACTCCCCCAGTACCCAAGCAGAGTCCAGAAGAAAATGAATCAGATGATGAAGAAAGTGAGGAAGAAGAAGAACAAGAAGAACAAGAAGAAACTGCTGAACTCACCTATACCATCTTCACCAGCAATGGCAAACCACTGGATAATGTCAAGACAGATAAAGAAGGAATCATTGTCAATGGCAAGCTGATCTGCTGGCCTTATTATGACATGCTTAGAAGAACCTTTGACAGAAAGCCAGGCAAGAAAGCCAAATACAGTTATTAGTAGCATGGTCCTTGTGCCCAGTGCTGGTGCAACAAACCATTGTACTCTCCTAGTGATGAATGCATGTCCTGCCTGATCTATTACAAAGATTGGGAACCAATCAGTTTAATACCCCGAGAGGAAATAAAAGAAGTCCAAAAGTCCTTTGAAAATGAACCATCTGAAATCCAATCACTGGTTGTAGAACAAAGAGAACCCTCTCCAGAAGAAAGAAAAGTAGACATTGAAAACCTGCTGGCTAGTTATCTCAAAAGAAGGTGAACCTCCTGGATGTACACATGTGATACAACACACCATCATCACCAGAGAAATTTGCCCCATCTATTTGAAGCCCTATCAATCCAACAGGCACAATGATGAGTTTATAAAAAAAAAATTAACCTGAATGAAAACTCTTGGATTCATACAGGAAACCAAGAGTAAATGGGCATTCCCAGTTGTAGTGGTATCCAAGAAAGGAGGAACCCTATGCTTTTGTGTTGACTATCACCAATTAAATGCCATTACTGAAAGAGACATGTACCCACTTCTCAAGATTGATGCAATGCTAGACCAATTCCATAGTGCTGCTTTCTTCTCAACCATTGACTTAACTGCTGGATTAGAAAGCAGAAAAAAAACTGCTTTCATCACCAAGTATGGTACCTATGAATTCACAGTCATGCCTTTTGGTCTCACAAATGCTCCTTCCACATTTCAATGCTTAATGGACAAAGTATTTAAATCAGTAAAAGAAAACTTTGTTCTAGTCTACTTGGATGACATAATGGTATACTCAAAAACCTGGGATGAATACCTTGAACATTTGCAAAAGGTTTTTGACCTCCTTAGAAATGCTGGTCTTAAGATCAATCTAATCAAATCATTCTTTGGACGTCAATCCACCCAGTTCCTTGGCCATCTTATTACAAAAGATGGAATTTTCCCTGATCCAGCCAAAATTGAAAAAGTTCAAAACATTAGACAACCAATGAATGTTCATGAACTATGCTCTTTTCTTGGTTTGGCCTCTTATTATTGCAAGTTTGTCAAGGATTTCTCCAAAATCGCTGCTCCTCTCAATCAGCTACTTAGAAAAAACATCAATTATCACTGGGGCACTCATCAACAAAAAGCATTTGAAATTCTGAAGGAAAAACTGGTTACAGAACCCATCCTCATGCAACCTAATTTGGATCAACCTTTTATCCTCCACACTGATGTATCTGGCTATGGACTTGGTGCTGTTCTTTCCCAAAAAGATGAAGATAACAGAAAACACGCCGTAGCATATGCCAGTAGAACTCTTACACCAGCAGAAAAGAACTACTCAGTCACTGAGCAAGAATGCTTAGCAGTAGTTTGGGCTACCAACTACTGGGACAAATATCTTAAGAGTGTGAAATTTTTGGTGGTAACAGATTACCAAGCTTTGGTTTGGCTATGTAACAAAAGAAATCTGGAACATAAATAGAAAACTCGCTGGATACTCCACTTGGACAAATTTGACTATGACATTCAACACCGCAAAGGAGCTAATCATCAAAACACCGATGCTCTCTCCAGACTTACCATCCAGTAATAGTAAAACTCTCTCAAACCAAACCAACTTAATTATTTGTAACTCCCCCACAAACAAACACAATAATGGACTTGGACAACTACTCTGCCTTAATGGAATTTTTGGGTAAAGGACAATACATACTGGATTATACTCGACAGCAAAGAGAACATTTGCGCAAACCATCAAATTTCTATTTGATTCGCCAGAACCAGTTATATAAAAGAAATAGAAAAGATCCTGACTGCCCCCAGAGAGTTATTAGATTTGAAGAAAGAGAAATTGTGATCTACAATATGCACACTGATCCATTAGCTGGACACTTTGGAAAAACAAAAACGATCCAGAAAACTTTAGCTCACTATTATTGGCCTATCTTGGGAAAAGACATTGCTGAATACATCAAAACCTGTGATATCTGCCAAAGAAGAGAAAAACCCAATCGCAAGGAAGATATCCATCCAATCTTTGTTGGTCAACCATTTGATAGAATTGGTATAGATGTTGTTGGACCTTTAACAGTAACTCCTAATGGCAACAGATACATTATCACAGCTACCGACTATCTTACAAAGTGGGTAGAAGCAAGAGCCACCCCAGATCAAACAGCAGTCTCAATTGCCAATTTTATTTATGAAGATATTATCTGTTACCACAGCTGCCCCAAAGAACTTTTATCTGATAGAGGAAGAGCTTTTCTCAGTACACTGGTTGAAGAACTTTGCAGAAAAATGGGAATACGTCATAAACTCTCTTCCCCTTATCACCCCCAAACAAATGGCTTAGTGGAACATTTCAATAGAACACTATGTGAAACCCTAGCCAAAACCAGTGAAGAAACCAACCTATGGGACAAAGTATTGCCTTCAGCTTTGTTTGTTTACAGAACTGTGAATCATGACATAACAAGTTATGAACCCTTTTATTTGCTCTATGGATGAATGGCAACTCTACCAATAGAAACAGATATAGAAACAATACCTTTTGAAGAAATAACAATAGGAGATTACAAGAACATTTTGCAAAGAAGACTTGGTACCATTCTTGACTCATTGGTAGAAGCACAGATAATTGCCTTTGAAAAGATAAAACAGTTCTAAGAGAAGCTCAAAAAGAAAAAGACCTATAAAACACTTTCCTTAAGTGTTGGTGACTTAATTTTGGAATACCATTCAGACAGAGACAATGTCTATGGTGATAAATTCTCTAGCCTGTGAAAAGAACCCTTTATAGTCAACAAAGTTTTGAACAATGGTTCTTATATCTTACAAAATCAATATGGAACAATATTCAGTGATCACCCTGTTCATGGCATGCGACTCAAGAAATATTACAAACAACCTGATTGGTTACCTGTTGTGGTAATACTGACCCAAATGATCAGCAAAAATTAGATATAAATAAATGCACCATTCCCAAAACAGAGGTATCTTCAATTGACATGAACAATTATTTCCTGGATCAAAACATTCAAAATGCTTTCTATACTCTCCATGAGTACTGGATCAAGAACTATTCAAATACTACTCTGACTATCGGAAAACAAACCACTATAACAGACAACAGTGGAACTCACACTGTTATCAGACCAAAGAAAACAACTACCAGAAGAGAAAGAATTGGTGACAAAATGGATAAATATCTGCTGGAAAGCATAACAGCAGCAATACTTTCACCTTCCAGCACAATTGGAAAAACAATACAAGAAATCTTGCCCATAGACAAAAACTTGTCATATGAAAGACAACTAGAACTCTATGGTCGTCTTGGTGAAATCATAGAAGACATGAAGCTCATGAAGAAAACAACTTCAGAGATACAAGTGAAAATTTTGGGCATTATACGATTGGATGTCCCAAGAGTTTTGACCATTGCAAGAAGAGCCAGAACTCTTATACAAAGATTTGGTCTCTTAGATACAAAGCTTATTTCGCCTCAAGTATTATATACTCTATCCATAAAAGATTTCAACAAACTAGTTAGTTTTGTGTTAGACAAAACCCTTCACATAGACTATCCCATAAATAGTTTGATTTCGCCAGAGCTCAATCTCTTTGGAGAGGATGATGTTACAGTTGAAACACATAGTTTTTATTAATTATCACATGTATTAGCCACTGATGTCATATAATTAGCCACCCTATTTTTAGATAGTGATCATTGACCACTTTAGATAGCTATATAAGCAATGATTCCCTTAGCTGTAGAAAGACATGATCAAAGTAACGAAATAAACAATATCAATTACTTTCTCTCATAATCGCTTATTCCCCTTTCCTTACCTTCAAGTATCTACTTGTTGGCATTCACATACCTTATCTTTTCCCCTTCTTGATTTGTATTTGTTAGAATTAGCCTGAGAAGCTCTTGTAATTCATTGAATAAAAAAACGATTAAAAAGTATAATGATACCTGTTATTGATTCTAAGAATCGCCGAGTTGAGGCATAGAATAATAGCAGCAGTGTTATCTTGTTGACAATCATGGACTATTCCTTTACCTTCAGATTTAAGAAAAGATTAGCAACTGTGATTTTTATGAGACAGATCACGCATATTGAATTCCTACTTATTCAATTCGCTCCCTTATTGTAATTCCTTCTTTGTTTATTTCCATTACCATACAATACTGTTCTCCCTTGCTATTCGTTAGCTTGTTACTCCAATCTGTAACAGTAATAAGCTGCTTTTAGCGGCTTCTGGTTCATTTTCATCTCCTTTGGCTGGAAGTTCTTCTCCAGTCAAAGTTCCTTCAAAAAAACACACTTGGGTTAGTCCCAGTGTTGTCTCTACCACTTCAAAGAGCCCAAAGATTTTTAATAACAGACCAGTCAACAAGTTGGTCTTTCCTGTTCTCACCACTCCCACTACTACTTCTACTACTACTACTTCACAAATGGCCACAAAAGCAAAAAATCCCAAAAAACAGCAGCAGGCAGTCATAACTGCTATGGTCACATCGAACCCCTTTGTGGTTTCAGATGAGATCTTTAGTAAGATCTCCACAACAGCAGCCAGCCCTATTCCTGATATGGATGGCAACAGCAGTAGCACATCTTCCAAGTTGGGCCAAGATCAACCACTGGCTGTGTTGCCTGATGTGGTACTCTCTGGCAGATCATTGCCAATCCCAGTAGCAAAACAGTCCATCAATCCAGATGATCTCAAAGATTGGACTGATCAGATGGAAATGGAATCAACTGTTCCCTCCCCAGTTTCTGGTGCATCTGATGCTGGTGCTTGGGTGAATGTAACTGGACGTCAAAGGTTCTCTGGTTGGGTGGCCTCCAATCTTGTACCTGGTGCTACATTTAAGATCAAGATGGCTTTGCTTAGTTCTTTGTTTCAATTGCTGCCTGGTTGTATTGGGCTTAAATCTGTTTCACAAGATGCTGTCAAGTTGTTCTGTGTGGAATTTGCATCTCAGGAGTGTCTAAATGGTGCTACCAAAGTGGCCATTGGTGATAAGGTTTTTTTGACCACTCTTAAGATTGCATGGTCTTCAGGAGTAGCCTCTGTTTCTTCCCCTTCTTTGTCTGTTGCACTGCGTAATGTACCCTTGGGAGTCTCTTCTGATGACATCAAATCTGCTCTTGGTATTTTTGGTGTTGTCACTTCTGTTAAGTTGAAGCCTGCTGGCTTATGGCAATATGCTGTGGTTAACTTTAAGGACGTTTTTTCTGCTGCTGCTGCTCTCTTTAACTGGTCTGTATTGGTCAGAAAAGATAGTGTTAGGATTTTTCTCATTGCCAACCAAAAGGAGGTTATCTTCTCAAGAAATGCTTTCAAAGCTAAGCTGGTTAATCTTCCATTTGGCTGCACTGCATTTGAGATAAGTGATCTGGTCTCCCAAGTTGGTGGCCGTACATGTTTCATTCCCCACTCCCCTGATTCCTATTGACGTCAATGCTTTGCAGTGGTGACCTTTGATTCCTTGGAATCTTTAAATTCTGCTGTTTCAAAAACTGGTACCTTATATGGCTGCTGCATCTGGTGGGAAACTCCTGGATGTCGTCACTGCTACAGATGTCAAAGTTTGGATTATTTGGCTGTGGACTGCAAGGTGTTGCCACCTCTCCCTCCCAAACTCTCTTCTAATTCTACTGGTGGTCCCGTCTTTCTTAAGTCATCTCTTGTTGGAGCTAAATCCTACACCAAAGCTGCCACCTCTGTTGTTCCTCCTGTTGCTGCTGCTGCTGATACGAGACTGGCTTTCAGTACCTCCCCCAAAGTTGTGGTGCCGCCATTGCTGGTTGCCTCCTCTGGTTCGGATGTTGCTGTTAATGCTAGATTGGCTTCTCTGGAAACCCAACTTAGTAAACTGGCTTTGTTGATCAAATCTATAGTTGAGCCTGTGGGTTCTTTAGTTGCATTGGTTACTACATTATTGTCTACTCCACCAGTTGTGGCAGAGGCAATGAAAAAAAGTGTGATTGGATTGGGAAACCAAATTAAGGCTGTTCGTGCTGTGGCTTCTGTGCTACAAAAGGAAGTGGGGGCCCTCAAGTTGAGGAGTGAGAAGGTACACTATAACATATCTGATGATGAAGACATGGATGATAATAATGATGATGATGATAATGGTGATGTTAAAGATTTTTCAGTCTATGATGATACATTTGATTCGATGATGGAGTTATGAAAGGTTCAATCCTCTAATATTAAGTCCGATCCAGATCAAACTGCTAAGTGGATGAACAGTCTTGTTAAGAGTAGTCATAAACTTGTATGTATTATGGGTAAGATGTATGAATTAGATATGTTTAATATATTAGGTAGCAAAGGTAGTACTAGCGTGTAGTTAGGGCTTTCCACTTGTGGTTAGCCGCATCTTGTAATATGTATTATTGGGTGAGCTGGCTTTATGAAACCACCACATCACTGTGGAATAACTAATAAACAACCGGCGTGGCTACACGTTGACAAAAAAAAAAAAAAAAGAACAAAGTTTTCTTTCACTGATTCAAATACTTTATCCATTAAGCATTAAAAGGTGGGTGGGGCATTGGTAAGACCAAAAGGCATGACTGTGAATTCATAGATGCCATACTTGGTAATGAAGGTGGTTTTCTTCTGGCTTTCTGGATCCATCTTTACTTGCCAGAATCCAGCAGTTAGCATCTTTGAATTGGTCCAGCATTGCATTAATCTTGGGAAGTGGATACATGTCTCTTTCAGTGATGGCATTTAATTGGCAGTAGTCAACACAGAAGCATAGAGTTTCACCTTTCTTGGATACCACTACAACTGGGAAAGCCCATTCACTCTTGGTTTCTTGTATGAATTCAAGTTCTTTCATTCTGTTTATTTCTTTCTTGATGAACTCATTATTTTGGCAATTGGATTGGTAAGGCTTTAAATGAATGGGGCAAGTTTCTCTGGTGGTGATGGTGTGTTGTATTACATGGGTTCGTCCTGGGGTATCACCTTCTTTTGAGATAACTGGGCTGTTTCTTGCCAACAGATTTTCAATGTCTATCTTTCTTTCTTCTGGGAAGGGTTCTCTTTGTTTTACTACTAATGATTGGATCTCAGGTGGTTCATTCTCAAAGGACTTCTGTACTTCTTTTAATTTATCTCTTGGTATTAGGCTAATTGGTTCCCAATTTTTGTAATAGATCAGGCATGATTTGCATTTATCACTTGAAAAATACAAAGGTTTATTGCACCAGCACTGGGCACAAGGGCCATGCCACCAATAACTGTATTTGGCTTTCTTGTCAGGCTTTTGGTCAAAGGTTCTTCTTAGGATATCATAGTAGGGCCAGCAGATCAGCTTGCCATTTACAATGATTTCCTCTCTATCAGCTTTAACATTGTCTAGTGGCTTGCCATTGCTGGTGAAGGTGGTATAGGCAAGTTCAGCAGTTTCTTCTTGTTCTTCTTGTTCATCTTCTTCATCACTCTCTTCATCATCTGATTCCTCTGATTGCTTATCTTCTTGATTTTGTTTGGTTGCTAGAGGAGTTGTCCAATGGTGACATTTAACCACAATGGGTTTTTCATCACATCTTATGGTTAGCTCACAAAGTTCATAGTCGAGTAAGGCTTTTGCTTTCTTGAGCCACTCATTGCTAACAATGATGGTATATTCTTTAGCTTCAGAAACTTCCATGTCAGTTTCAATACTGATGCCATTAATGCAGACAGGAATAGCTTTGCAGACAAAAAACTCTTTCTCTTCTAAATTTCATGACCATGAATAGAGCTAAGAGTAAAAAAGTTGCAAACATTACTTTTCCTATAGTAACTAATAAAGTTTCAACACGAGAGGGTCTCTCTGTTATTGAAGCAGCTAGACAAAATGTTCTGGCAACATTTCCTTTAAAAAATAATAGTAATAAGCTGCCTTTAGCGGCTTCTGGTTCATTTTCTTCTCCTTTGGCTGGAAGTTCTTCTCCAGTCAAAGTTCCTTCAAAAAGACACACTCGGGTTAGTCCCAGTGTTGTCTCTACCACTTCAAAGAGCCCAAAGATTTTTAATAACAGACCAGTCAACAAGTTGGTCTTTCCTGCTCTCACCACTCTCACTACTACTTCTACTACTACTGCTTCACAAATGGCCGCAAAAGCAAAAAATCCCAAAAAACAGCAGCAGGCAGTCACAACTGCTATGGTCATACTGAACCCCTTTGTGGTTCCAGATGAGATCTTCAGTAAAATCTCCACAACAGCAGCCAGCCCTATTCCTGATATGGATGGCAACAGCAGTGACACATCTCCCAAGTTGGGCCAAGATCAACCACTGGCTGTGTTGCCTGATGTGGTACTCTCTGGCAGATCATCGCCAATTCCAGTAGCAAAACAGTCCATCAATCCAGATGATCTCAAAGATTGGGCTGATCAGATGGAAATGGAATCAACTGTTCCCCCCCCAGTTTCTGGTGCATCTGATGCTGGTGCTTGGGTGAATGTGACTGGATGTCAAAGGTTCTCTGGTTGGGTGGCCTCCAATCTTGTACCTGGTGCTACATTTAAGATCAAGATGGCTTTGCTCAGTTCTTTGTTTCAGTTGTTGCCTGGTTGTATTGGGCTTAAATTTGTTTTACAAGATGCTGTCAAGTTGTTCTGTATGGAATTTGTGTTTCAGAAGTGTCTAAATGGTGCTATCAAAGTGGCCATTGGTGATGAGGTTTTTTTGACCACTCTTAAGATTGATCGGTCTTCAGGAGTGGCCTCTGTTTCTTCCCCTTCTTTGTTAGTTGCACTGTGTGACGTACCCTTGGGAGTTTCTTCTGATGACATCAAATCTGCTCTTGGTATTTTTGGTGTTGTCACTTCTGTTAAGTTGAAGCCTGCTGGCTTATGGCAATATGCTGTGGTTAACTTTAAGGACATTTCTTCTGCTGCTGCTGCTCTCTCTAACTGGTCTGTGTTGGTCAGAAAAGATAGTGTTAGGATTTTTCCCATTGCCAACCAAAAAGAGGTTATCTCCTCAAGAAATGCTTTCAAAGCTAAGCTGGTTAATCTTCCATTTGGCTGTACTGCATTTGAGATAAGTAATCTGGTCTTTCAAGTTGGTGGCTGTACGTATTTCATTTCCCACTCCCCTGATTCCTATTGACGTCAACACTTTGCTGTGGTGACCTTTGATTCCTTGGAATCTTTAAATGCTGCTGTTTCAAAAACTGGTATCTTACATGGCTGCTGCATCTGGTGGGAAACTCCTGGATGTCGTCACTGCTACAGATGTCAAAGTTTGGATCATTTGGCTGTGGACTGCAAGGTGTTGCCACCTCTCCCTCCCAAACTCTCTTCTAATTCTGCTGGTGGTCCCATCTTTTTCAAGTCATCTCTTGTTGGAGCTAAATCTTATGCCAAAGCTGCCACCTCTGTGGTTCTTCCTGTTGCTGCTGCTGTTGATATGGGTCTGGCTTTCAGTACCTCCCCCAAAGTTGTGGTGCCGCTGTTGCCGGTTGCCTCTTCTGGTTCAGATGTTGCTGTTAATGCTAGTGTTATGGGTTGGAGTAACAAGCTAACAGATAGCAAGAGAGAACACTATTGTATGGTGATGGAAATAAACAAAGAGGGAATTACAATAAGAGAGCGAATTGAATGAGTAAGGATTCAATGTGCATGATCAGTCTCATAAAAATCACAGTTGCTAATCTTTTCTTAAATCTGAAGGTAGAGAAATAGTCCGTGATTGTCAACAAGATAACACCACTGCTATTATTCTATGCCTCAACTCAGTGATTCTTAGAATCAATAACAGGTATCATTGTGCTTTTCAATCGTTTCTTTATTCAATGAATTACAAGAGCAAGCCAATTGCTTCTCAGGCTAATTCTAACAAATACAAATCAAAAAGGGGAAAAGATAAGGTATGTGAATGCCAACAAGTAGATACTTGAAGGTAAGAAAAGAAAAATAAGCAATATGAGAGGAAGTAATTGATATTGTTTTATTTCATTACTTTGATCATGTTTTTCTACAGCTAAGGGAATCATCGCTTATATAGCTATCTAAAGTGGTCAACAATCACTATCTAAAAATAGGATGGCTAATTATATGACATCAGTGGCTAATACATGTGATAACTAATAAAAACTTTGGGTTTCAACCATAACACTAGATTGACTTCTCTGGAAACCCAACTTAGTGAACTGTCTTTGTTGATCAAATCTATAGTTGAGCCTGTGGGTTCTTTGGTTGCATTGGTTACTATGTTATTGTCTACTCCACCAGTTATGGCAGAGGCAATGAAGGAAAGTGTGATTGGATTGGGAAACCAAATTGAAGCTGTTCGTGCTGTGGCTTCTGTGCTGCAAAAAGAAGTGGGGGCTCTCAAGTTGAGGAGTGGGAAGGTACACTATAACTTATCTGATAATGATGACATGGATGATGATAATGATGATGATGATGATGGTGATGCTAAAGATTTTTCAGTCTATGATGATACATTTGATTCGATGATGGAGTTATGGGAGGTTCAATCCTCTAATATCAAGTCTGATCCAGATCAGATGGCTAAGTGGATGAGCAGTCTTGTTAAGAGTAGTCATGAACTTGTATGCATTATGGGTAAGATGTATGAATTAGATATGTTTAATACATTAGGTAGCAAAGGTAGTACTAGTGTGTAGTTAGGGCTTTCCGCTTGTGGTTAGCCGCATCTTGTAATATGTATTATTGGGTGAGCTGGCTTTATGAAACTGCCACATTACTGTGGAATAACTAATAAATGACCGGCGTGACTACATGTTAACAAAAAAAAAATCATTCTCTTATTACTAATTTCTCTTTCTTTATCTTCAAGTATCTAAACATTTTGGGATAAAAGATTACTTGTTAGCATTTACCTTTTTTTTTTTTTTTTTAACATGTAGCCATGCTGGTCTTTTATTAGTTTAGCCACATTCAAAAAGCATGACCTTTTCATAAAGCCAACTCACCCAATAATCTAAATTACAAGATGTGGCTAACTATTAAGTGGTCATGCCTAACTACATGCTAGTATAACCAGAAAATCTATGGAGTATCACACTATTACACAAAGTATTTCTACCACAAAAAACATTAGTCAGTATATTATTACACTGTGTGAATACACCACCTATTTTGCCTATGGGTTTGCCAATATCTCTATCATTATTTCTTAACATATTATGTATGTTGGACTCATCAGATGGATTTTTTTGACCCTGTTATCAATACTCATTGATTTTTCCCATTTAGTTTGCAATTTGCAATGTTCTCTCCACAATCTATTCCTTGCTTGATTAACTGCCCATTTACACACCTTAATTAATATATTATTGTTAGTCTTTAGGTCAATGTCAGCAAAAGTGTTGATTCTTCCAAATTGCTTATTGATCAATCCTTTATACAGCAGATCTATATTAGATGTTGACATGATGTATTCATTAGACAACACAATTTTTTTATTAGTGTTTAGGGCTTCACATTCCCCTCTCACAGCCTTTGAAAGGCACTGTATCCACTTATCTCTTACATCATTAATCAATGTCTTGCCCTCTTGGGTATTCAGAGAGCATTCCCAAAAGTGCTGGTTGGTTTCCACTTCTCTGTGACATATTTTGCAAAGATTGTTTAGGTATACAAGGGGACATCTGTTGTATAGCACCTCTGCTGTTGGCAGCATGTTGTGAAATGATTTCATAATAAATGTGCACATTGCTGAAGAACCAGCTGAGGTAAAACCTAATGACATTTTACCATCCCAGTTCCAAATCTTGGTTTTGCACATCCAGTCTATATCTTGGTCTAAAGAACCTAACATCTCTTGGACTTTGTTGTTGTCTATCCAATCCAAAGCTACTTGAAGACTAGTCTGTTCACTCAGAAAATGTCTGATATTTAGATCCAATTCAATTCTTCTGCAAAGGGGAATGTATGCAATCTCCTTAGCATTATAGACCCATCTTACTGTGTCAAGATTGGTAGATTCTTTGGCTAGTTTGTCAGCCTTCTCATTTTCTAACATACCAGTATGTGCAGCCACTTTGTTCATGTTGAGATCAATCCTCTTTTCCCTTACTATTGCTCTGATTGCATTCCATGTGTGCCAGTTTGAAGTTTTGAGCTGATTTCTAATAAACAAGAAAAAATCTTTGGATAACTATTTTTGAGCCATTGACATCACTGCTTGACTATCTGTGTTTATTGTCAGCTTGCATCTGTAAGGTACTGCTTCCAAAGCCAATAATACAGCCTTCACCTCTGTTTTTGTTGATGATAATGTTTCATCAACTGCTATACCAAATTCGGCCTCCATTCCATGTATTATGAAAGCAGCCACTTCTCTCACATCATTAGAACCAGCTTTTACTAGTGAGCCATCTGTTGATATTTCTATTTCTTTTCTGAGTCTCAACTTCTCTTGTACACCCCTCCATTGTGGTAATAAAGTGTTAGGGATATGGATGTAAATAGTGTCTCTTTGTATTGTTTCTAAATCATCTGGTATTTGGTTAGTCAGTTTGTGCATCCCCAGTACTTCACATTGTGTTACATCAATGTTCCTGTGCTTATCCATAATGATCATAGACTCCAAAATTTTGAACCATCTGAGAATTCTACCACTATCATTTTGTCTGTACTTCCTTGTGAAGTCCATCCATGTCATCAATGACTTATCTTTGTTCTGTATCTGATGCAAGTACAAAATGTTTTTCTTCCTCAGTAAGCTTCTAACTTTGATGTAGGTTGTACTTGAAGGTATGATAGTCTCAATTAAATATGCCTGTGGTCTTGAAGATTCAAGTACCTCATGTGTGTTACCATCGCTCCTGAATGAGATGTCCCTTTCCTCTATTATCTGCATAATATTAGCTATTAGATTAACTCCTGGCCTAGATTATTCATTGGTGGGGTATTTAAGTATATTATGAGCTAACTATCTTTGTGTCTGTAAGTTGGCTAGTCTGATTTTTGTAGCCATTCCAGCAATATTAGTACTGTTCAATCTAACCAACAAATCTGTGATCTTGCTTTTTGCTTGTATATTCTCAATTTTGAACAAGTTATACAAGGATGAGTGGTGCATAGTACTGGCTGGGAAATCTATTGAAAGTTTCACCTTTTTCTTTATAGTGGCCAAAATTTTTGAAGTCTATTTTCTAGCCCAGCTATTTGGAATATGGGTCAATTGAGATCTGAATTCTATTGTTGGACTGAAAACACTGTTAAAAATGTAAATGGCCTGTTTTTCAGTGATGTGTTTTTTACTAATAACTGCACATATTGCTTCAATGTCAGATCCTATCATTTTTAGAACAGTTTTATTTTTTCCATCTGCTCTGATCCATACTCCCAAATATTGGGTACATGTAAATGGATCCAGCAATTTCAAGATTTGTTTGTTTGGACCAAATTTTAGTTGCTCAACCATCAATAATCTCCCTTTAGAGGGTTTGACCACTATTGTTTCAGTCTTATCTAAGTTGACCTCTATATCTACCATTTTAAAGAAGGAGCTAGCTGTGTCCAGAATACTCTGCATTCTCTGTCTTGAGTTAGCTATCTATACTGTGTTATCAATGAAGACTAGATGATTCACTAATACCAACAAAGATTGTGTATCTGATTGATTGTCCCACTTTTTCCATGCAGCTGTTAGTTTGTATCCATGACTATAATTGGCTTGTTTTACTTTACACAGTAAGGGGTCATAGAGCTTGTTTCCCCTTGATCTAGTCCATTTTGTACTTGATATTTGTCACTTAACTCAAATTCAGTTATGATTCTATTGTTTTTATTGTTGTGCATCAAGCCAAATAGCTCAGTAACCTATTGTTCATCTTAATTCTTTTTAGTACAGCTTCCATGGGTTTCCATCCCACTGAATCATATGCCTTTTTCATGTCCTGAAATGTAAACCAGACCTTATTACCAAATTCTCTTGCATGTTCAGTGACAGCATTAATCACATGAATTGAAACTGCTGTGGAAGTATTCTTTAACACTGAAGTATTGTAACCTTTTAGGACATTGTGAAGTTCACATGCTTTTAATATTCTTACAGTTAGAATCTTTGTTAAGATTTTTCTAGTGCTTTCAATAAGTGTGATCAGCCTTGTGATGTCAATATTGCCACTCCATTCTTTTGGCTTTGGAATCAGTATAACATGTGCTACTCTCCACTCCTCAGGCATGTTTGCTGCTTCTATGCAAGCATTGAGCAATGTTCTCAGTTTAGACTTGGTATTAGGCCCAGCCTTTCTGATGGACTAGAGGCTTTATTATGAGGTGTGTGGCTCAATATGTGTTCAAATTTCTCATTTGTTATTTCAGCCATTACATCATCAAAGACATGGTCTGGAATGCTCTCAATTGGTTCAAATCTGTGTTCCCAACTTTTCCATAGCTCAGACTCAAGGATTCTTGTTCTAGTCCACTCTTGGGCTTTTTTGTTTACTAGTTTTTTAATTTCATCAGGATCATCATGAAATTTGCCTTCTTCAATGACATAGTCCAGTACAATTATTTGTCTTTTTTTGTTCAGGATGCTTTTGATTATTGTTTCTTTGTTTAGATCAAAGTTTTGTTGTCTTCTAATTATATTGTTATGGTTAAAACTCATAGTTTTTATTAGTTATCACATGTATTAGCCACTGATGTCATATGATTAGCCACATTATTTTTAGAAAGTGATCATTGACCTAATCATTGACCACTTTTGACAGCTATATAAGTAATGAATCTCTTAGCTATAGAAAAGCATGTAATAACAAGCATCTGAATAATCAAGAATAAATAAAATAACAACTTTCATCTCAATCTTTCTCTTATCGCTAATTTTCCTTTCCTTATCTTCAAGTATCTGAACATCTTAAAAGATAAAAGATTACTTGTTGACCTTTTCCTGATGTATATAATTGTAGCATTTGAAGATTATTTGAATAAACGTGACTGAAAAGCACAAGTTGATACCTGATATTGAATTCTAAGAGCACTGATGTGAGGCATAGAATTATACCAGTGGTGATCAATTGTTGACAGTACGGACTATTCTTTTACCTTCAGATTCTCCAGTTACCTTTGAAAAGAATAGTGACTGAGATATTTTATGAGACTGATCTCGCACATTGAATCCATACTCATTCAAATTCGCTTTTTAAAGTTGAATTCCTCTTTGATTATTTCCATCACCCTACAATCCTGTTCTCCCTTACTATCCATTAGCTTGTTACTCTAACCCATAACATAAAAGTGGTGCTTCCTGTGAGGTTGTCAAAATTTACTTATTTCCTCATTGTATGGGTGATTATTCATACCTGCCACAGCAATCAGAAGAACACTTTGCAGCACACAACAGAAACAATCTAGACTTTATTGAACTCAATCTCTTGCTCTTCTGCTTGATCTGCTTTCCCCTTGAAGAACAATCTAATAGACAATTCTAAGACTTTTGGAACTGGTTTCTGAACGAGCACTCAGCTGAAACCTATACAGCATATACAACTTATTACTTTGACCAAGCTTATTTTGAAGACAACTTTGAAGAAAGAAATAATAGCATCAATCAGCTTTTATACTCCACAACTTTCACACAACAGCCCCCTGATTTTGAATATCTGAATCACCAAATACACATTTGGGTTGCTGCTCACCAATCAACTATAACTTCCCTTGAAACAGAAGAAGAAAGTTATCAAACTGCTCCTATTTTTGATCTCTTTTTAAGTGAATCAGAACATTCCACTCAAACAGTAACCCCTGAACCAATGGCCCATGATCCAATGCAAGCAAACATTCTGGCTGCCCTCCAAGGCATACAAACTGCTTTGGAATGAAGAAACAACACCCCACTACCATTATTCAGAGGCGATGCACAAGATCCAATTGAATGGTTGGATGACTTTGAAAGAGCTGCTACAGCCAACCAATACAATGATGAGTACAAGTTTCAAATTATTGGTGGCTATCTCCAAGGCTCTCCTGCTACCTGGTTCTCACAGAAAACTGATGCTAATGCCCATCAAAGAATCATTAGATGGATGTCAGCAAATGCTGGAGAAAACAACACCTCTTTCACAACCTGGTTTGAAAACAAGTTCAGAACCCCAATCTTGATATCCAAGTGGCACATGGAATTGGAAAGAAGAACTCAAGGTCCAGGTGAAATTGTAACTGAATATGCTAAAGCAATCAGAAAGTTAATCAAGTGTGCAGACTCTGGAAAAAATTGGACAGAAGAGCAAAAAATTCATTCCTTCACAAAAGGATTGAGAACCGATTTATCTTATGCTTTTTGGCCTCTCTTGGCCCTGAAAGACAATCCTACAATGAACATGGTCATTGAACTTGCCCAACGAATTGAAGACAACCAAAGAATACATTTGGAATCTACACTTCCAGTTTTTGCTTCTGCTCTTGTCATGGCTCCTGCTCCTCAAATGGCTGCTGCCTCTTTTACTGTCCAAACTCAAGATCCAAATGAACAATTATTTGTTAGACTCACAGCCAATCTTGCCTGGTTATTAGAACCTTTGGCACAAGCAGTTAGAGATAACCAACAACCACAAAGACCCAGATATGAACCACGTTTTAATCAGCCCCAGCAATCTTCTTATCAAAAACAGTAAAATCGTGGTCCTCCTGTATGTTATAGATGTGGATTAACTGGACATTTCTCAAGAAATTGCAACAATCCTCCTTTACCTCCTCCAGTCTTCAGAAATAATAACAATCAAAACAATAGACCCATCAACAATAATGCTCCCAATCAAAGACCCAACCATGCCAACATCTAGTTGAAGCCACAGTCTATTAGCCTTTAAACTGATAGGTGCACCTTCAAAAAGTGAGAGTGCAAGCCAACCAGAAGAAAACCTCTTTTTTACTTTTAACTTAACTGATGATGACCATGACATGGATGAATTAGCAATCAACACTTCTGAATCAACCAGAAAAAAGAAGAAAGCCAAGGTTGATTTCGTTCTAGATCCCAACAAAGCCTCAACTTCCACTGCTGATAACAATGAGCCACCAAAAGCCAAAGTTTTTAAGAACCCTCCAAAGTTGGAACCCCCAGAAATTGTACAAAAATCTGGACCCTATTCTGTTGTCAAAGATCTTATGGAAACCCCAGCACACATTACCTTTGGCCAGCTAATAACCCATCCACAGTTCAGAAAAAATCTTCACAAATCTCTAATCT